>LOJH01043143.1:0-14052 GCA_001685095.1 Ellobius talpinus
AACTGAGATTCTCTGCTCTTAGATGGCTCTCTGGTGTGTTGAGTTGACAAAAACTAATCAACACAACTGTCACCACGTTTTGTAGAGAAACACGGAGTCATTTGTTTGTAGCCACTAAAGGAGAGTGTTGGGGTTTGAACACGGGAACCCATATGCTCAATAACACTATTCCACTCATTTTGGAGGATTATTGAGGACCTTTGCGTCGTCCTCTTGAGGAATGTCACCTACAGACTTTTGCTGCAGAGGCTGCTAGATCATATCACGTACAGGTCAGTCCCTTCCTGGTCCCTGCCAGGCCCAAGACTGTGTTCGAATGGACAAGTGTGAGAGGTAAGAGGGGTGTCCAGACAGGGAATGTTAGCACCCTGGCGAAGATAAGCATGTTGTCATGTAAAATTCTTAACAGTTGTACATTAGCAGTCTATTTGGAAGACAAACATGTAGATTTTTGTTTTAAGTGTTGGCTTCTTAGAGGAAGGACATCATCAGAAGACTTAAGACTTACTTAGACACCAATGTCATGTGCGATTGTGGTAAGAGTTGAAACTCCGCAGTCCTGAAGTGTCCTCATGGCAGGCACTCTGTCAGTTTCTCTTTAAAGCAAAGTTTTGAACCATGTGCAATGTTGTTATTATTCTGCTATTTCAATAAACCTTGGTCTTTCACAGAAAAGGCCCTTGAGGTCTAAATTTATGAATTTGAATGCGCTGACTTCAGCGTGTTCTAAGCACACAAGAAAGAGACAAGAAATAATAATGGAGTCTGAGGAGCAGTGCAAAGTCAGCAGCCAGAAAGACGTGTGAGGACAGTAAGTTAGTTTCCTAGTGGAGAAAGCATAAGTCACTTGTTGGTTCAGACCAGAAACAGTGTGAAGCAGCTAATATCCCATCGGCAGCTCACCTTTGAAGACAGCCATGAGTTTCTGTCACCTCACTGGAAAAGCATGCATTGAGATGATAAAGACCAATCCTGAATGAAACAAATAACCTCAGCCAGCACGAAGCCCAGGGACAGATGGTGAGTAGGTAAGATGTGTGGTCCAACACTGAAAACGATGGTGACAATGGGAAGTAGGGGTGTTGAACAGGTTGGGGCTGGGAGTTGTGATGGTCAAGCAGGGAGTGAGGTGCCATGGAGAAGTGGTGTGTGACTAAGCATTCAAGGGCTGTGTAAAAGTGAGGGGAAAACTATTAGTAAGTTATAGGAGGATCCCTGTGTTCTAAACCCAGCAAGAGAGCCGGTTTTCTCACCCTCAAAGCCAGGAGGAAGCATGGGTGTAGTGGTGTGGCTGAGTGAGACAAATCCCTTGAATGACTTAATCAGTTTGTCTTCTTCCCAACTCCATGTGTTGAAGGAGTCTTGAGTGCCCATGTAACTTTGGAGTTGGAGCCTTTGAAGATGTGAAGTTTAAACAAAGTCACAAAGTATAGGGCCTAATTAGAGTTTAACTGTATCCCCAAAGTTCATGTGTTGAGATGTAGGAGCCTCCAATAGGTGATGTTTTGTGGGAAACATTAAATATGAGTGGATTTAAGATGTTTTGTGGGAAGAGTTCATTATTATGGACATGACATTGGGGTAAAAGGTGCATTTCCACACAGCTCACCCTACCTTAGTCCCTCCCACAGGGAGGTGACTCAGCAAGAAACCCTTGCAGAATTCAGATCCCTCACCATTGATGGTGATGTCCTTTGTGTCAAATGATGACGTATTTGCATATAATCTAAACACAGCCTTTCCCACACTTTAGTTTAGCTCTAGATGACTTATGATGCCTAGTACAATATAAATGTTATCAATAAAAGGACCAACATTACTTTAGAGAATATTAAAATTAAGCCCAAGTTGACCTCATCTCATCACCTCACCTCCAGATAAAATTAAGTCTGGGTACCAGAAAGGATTCTTTTGTATTATCTGCTTTATATTTGTATATGTTAAAATTATTGGAATTGGAGCCAGCAAGATGGTTCAGAAATAAAAGGCTCTGCATATGGGCGTGACAACATGAGTCAGTTATCCATATATGGCAGGAGTAAACTGACTCCAAAGAGCTGTTCTGACTGCCATATGTATACTTTAGCACCTATATACCTGCATGCACGTGAGTGAACACATGGGCACACATGCACACACACAATCACATTAAATAAATATTTTAAAAAATTATTGGTGTCATAGAATGAATATTAACTGTGAGATTTTCATTGATCATTTATGACACAGAAATTATGCAATTGTCTTAATGAAGATCCCTTATCTTCAGCAATGCCACATATTTGGCCTGGAGTCCCCTAAGAGTTGATGTAGTAAGTGTCTAGTGGCTATCCTTGGGAGATATTGGGAGGTATTTGAACCCATGGGAACTGAGGCCTGGTGGGAGGAAGCTAGAACTTAGGGGTGTGCTCTTGAAGGGACATTAAGATCCTGTCCTTCCTGTCTCTCCTTTGCTTCCTGGCTTCAGGGAGCTGACAGCTTCCTCTTCTATCATGAGCTCCTGCTCCACTGTGCTGCCTCACCACAGCTCCAAAAGCAGTGGTCTCCTGACCACATAACAAAATCCCCAGGACCATGAGCCAAAATAAGTACTCCCTCCTTATAAGTTGTCTTAGATAATTTGTTGCAATAATAGAAAGCCAACTAATGCAGGCAAGTTATTGTTAATAGAATCTCTGACTGTCACAGAAGGAGCCTCTCACCTCCAGTGCCATCCTCTCTTCAGACCCAGGTCTTTCTCAGCATTAAGTGAGCACCTCTCAAATACTTGACAAGAAAATCTTTCCATAGTTATCTATTTTATTGGTTGTGGTAGTGACATGACCAATGGATATGAAAGTATTCTAACACACCTTCCTAACCACATCAGCTCGAGAGCTCACTCTCTATTCTGTGCTAGTTCTTGTATGCAGGGGACCATGGAAGCATACAGCATATGACAACTGATAATTCAGGTGTTGACCCACCAGATGAATAATTTTTTTGATGGAGATCCTGTCGAGCAATGTTTATAGAACCACTGACTCTGAAAACCAGTTGCCTTTACCTGTAATTTCTCACATGAGCGGACTTCATTTCTTTCATAAGAACAGTTTTGCTTGTTTTCCCACTTCTTGCATGCTTATCTCACAAAAAACATTCCTTCTATTGGTCACAAATATAGCTGTGGATGGTCAGGAAGATGGTTTCTGTTCAAGGTGTATAATTCTGATGACTAGAAATAATACTAAGATATTTTACATTACTCAGACTGACATAAGATTCTCATTCACAAAGACAGTTTTTTATAATGACAGCAAACTTTAGACTTCAGAGCAGATTTAAAACAGGCTGGTTGCCCCCTGGAGACAATATCTGGTTACCCCTAGAGACAAATACACACATGAGGTCATTTTTCCAGATTTTGTTTATTCAAAGTCAAGATAAAAGCAACTTTATGAGACATAGCTGTCTCCATAATTGGGTTTTGGCACATAGTCCCAGTCTCAGGATAAAGATTCAGCCAATCTTTTACTGTCTGGGAACCATCGCCAATTAGGCTACATGCATGGTCAATGTGGCATTGCTAGTCTAAGAGAAACTACGTGACTTATATTGTGTTATGAAAATGGGTCGGGCCCTGAAAATGTAACTTATGATTGTCCAGAGTTTGACTGTGAAAGATGAGGAGTGGTGGTGGAGAGAGAAGGCGGCTATGGAGAGAGAAGTGTGAGAGATGAAGAAGCATGGGAGAAGTGAGAGAGTCAACGAGTGATAGTGAGTGAAGAGTGTGTGAATAGTGTAGAAAAGGTGTGTGTGTGTGTGTGTGTGTGTGTGAAAGCACTGCCGCTGCATGGAGGAGCTGTGCCTAGCCACTGTGTAAAGTACTGGATGATGAGAGAGCTATGTAAATGAGATGTCTAGCTGTGGCTGGGTGGAGACAGGTTTTCAGAGAGCATTGTTAAGATGAAGTAAAAGAGAAAGTTACCAACAGAAAGCATGTACGTACTTTTTTACCTCTCAGAAAAGTCTAGCCCTCATTGCATTTGTGGATTCTTTTTACATACCCTGGTGCTGGATGGGGCTGGTCCCCTAAATCAGTTACACTTAAAGAAGCAGACTGACTGAAACAAAAACTACTCTAATGTTCAGAGTGTGAGGATTATTATTACACATCCCCTTGGGAAATCCATTGCTGTTCCCAGGTCCTCATCTCCAAGATCTGTGCTTTTTTCTGCAAACCTCAGGAAGCAATGTTTGTCTTAGCCATTGCTCTGTGTTTTCCTTGTGATGCTGATGAGCTGTTTGCCTGGCTTTTTCCTGGGTGGAGTGGCAAAAACTTAGTACAGAATCACTTTAACATCTTCATTGCATGCTTCTTCACTAGGAGAGCAAGGTAATTGTCTTAATAAAAAGTCACCTTGTTAATTGAGTTCTTTCTCTCCTTCCTATCATATTCTAATTTTTATTTTTCCTAATTTTATATTTTGTTGTAAATGCTTTTCCAAAGTGATAGAAGAAATAAATCCAGCACAATTTCAGTTTCTTCTGTCTTTTCACCGAACAAGCTTCTTCTGATGGCAGGTGTGTGGTTTCCCTCAACATCAAGCAAGTGGATGGGTTCTACTGGGAGCACCATCTGGGTACCCTTGAATTCAGTATAAATTTGACCCTGGAATGAATTCTGCAGGGAACAGAAGCCAGGTGTCCTTTAACTCAGTTTAACTCTGACACTGTCTATCTAGAGATAACCTAGAGTCCCATGCTGAGAGCTCTATCCTCAAAACAATCCCTCTGAGTCATGGTTCACCCTTAACCCCAGCTTTGACTGTACTTCTAATGACTGGATATAGATAAGGGTTCCCACAACCTTCTCATTTGCTGAAAGTGGGATTTGAATCCCATGACTTTATGTGACTTGATTAGATTACAAGGTTTTGGGAAGGGCTAGAGTTAGAGCCTAGGCCATTTCACTTTAACTTACTTCTCTTATCCATTTCTACTTTCTGCTCAATTCCAGAAACACATAATGTATGCTAGTCTGTCTAATGTATAGCCTTGAAAGCTTTCAAACTGACAGGCAAGGAGATGAAAATCAAATAGCCCCTCAAATAGAGGATACAGAATAATGGCACCTGGTGCTCTGGGCATCTCAAGATGACAGATGGCATCCAACTGAAAGATGAGCATGGGTCGGGTAGGAGGCCTAGTGCTATGTTTAGAATTGTTGGCTTTTCTCCAATTAGTAGAGAAGGGACCAGGAATGGGGCCTGCAGGTGAGTACAGATGGTAAATTAGCACAGACAGGAATGGATGGGATATGGACTTGGGGACATTGCCCAGAACATCTTGAGCACTGGGGGAAGAACTAGAGCAATAAATGGACTCTGGATATTAACCTGTATGAAGACATTTGTGGTCAAATGGAAAACTCCTCAGTGGATCAGTAAGTGAAAACTAAAATTGCAAGCATGCTTTGAGGGGTTCATACAGATCTCTGTACTCCATTCAGTTGGGGGGGTCAGGTCTGTAATTTTGTAATGCTAACAGGTCCCCACAGTAGCTGCTCACTAGCTAGTATGAGACACTTACTACCAAGGCTGTCTGTTACGGCAGTGCCTGGTGTATTCCTCCTTCTCCTGCAGTTCTAAACTGTTCCCCAGATCCCCACAACCCTCAGGGTTAGGGGTGATTCAGGGTACATTTCCATTCATCCTGGTCACTGGAATTTCTCTCTCTAAGGTTTTCCTTCAGAAAGTGAAGCAAGTGGCTAAAGTAACTTTCAAGTCATTATTTGGGTCACATGGATCTATTAAAAATGTTTGAAATATTTAGAAACATAGCCAGAGCCCATAAGTTTGGGACAGAATAAGAATTTACATGGGAGTGGTTGGAGGGAGGAAAGGGGAATAATCATGCAATAATATTTTAATTTCAATTTTAATTCATCTAAAATTACTTTTTTCAAATTTTAATTAAGAAAACTTTTTGAAATAAAAACATTATGATCAAATGTATAATTTCAAGAAGAGAGACAGACCCAAAAGCTGCAAGTAGAGGGTGTGGCAGTTTGAATGTTTTGGGCCCCCATATACTCATAGAGAGGGCACTTGTTGGAGGAGGCTGAATGACCCAAGTCTCTAATCCAGACCTTGGGGGTGGTGGAGACACGTTTAATCTGTGCCACACCTTCTGTTGGAAGTGTGTCACTGTGGGAGCAGGCTTTGATATCTCTTTTTTCAAACTTTACTCACTGTGACAGTAAGATGTAGCCAGCTTTGTTATAGCAGACCACTTGTTTGTTCCTAGCTGCCCAGACTCGAAATAACCACACAGAATCTATATTATTTAAATAACTGCTTGGCCTATTAGCTCTAGCTTCTTATTATCTAACTTTCACATATTAATTTAACCCATTTCTATTAGTTTATATTTACCACAAGGCTCTTGGCCTGTCGGCAAAGTTCTGGTGTCTCTGTCTCTGCCAGTGTCTACATGGCATCTCCCTCACTCCGCCTTCTTTCTCCCAGCCTTCAGTTTGGTTTTCCGTGCCTAGCTCTGTTCCCCTATAGCTCTACTGTAGGTCCAAAGCAGTTTCTTTATTAATCAATGATATTCACAGAATGCAGAGGGGAATCCCACATCACAGCTCCATGTCTGCCAGTACGTTGTTGCCATGCTCCCCGTTATGATGGTAATGGACAGAACCTCTGAAACTGATAGCCACTACCTCAGTTAAATGTTTTCTTTGTAAGAGTTGCTGTGGTCATGGTATCTGTCCATATCAATAAAAACCCTAAGACAGAGGGGAAGACCAGAGACCAGGGTCCAGTTTCTAGCCTGTCCTTGCTCTGCATCACAGGGTTCTGGTCCAGGTCCTAGCCTACCCTTGCTCTGCATCATGAGACTGTGGTAGCTTTGGAAAGAATGCTTAAGAGAGAACCAGAAGGTATGGCCTAACTGAAGCACTGTGGACAGAATTATATATAAAAGGTAAATGAAGATCCAGAACCTGAAGTTAACTCTATGATTTAAGTTAAAAATGGTAAAGACCAAATTTTCCTAATGCCTGATCTTATTAGACACATCTGTCTACTCACTTCTCACCCAGATGTGCCCTCCTGCTCACTGCACAACTTTATGGGAAAGAAGAGTTTTGTTTCCTTCCCTCTGCTTCTCCACATTTCTTTTAAGAGCTTACAGCATGAAATGGTGCTTTGCTTTCTTTGTTTTGGGAGTGTGTGTGTGTGTGTGTGTGTATGTTGCATTGTATAGTGTGTCTCTGTGTATATATATATATATGTATATATTTGTGATGGTGTGTGCATGTGGATCATATACATGTGTGTATGAGTATGTACATGGGGGAATGCTCATGTATGTACATGTATGTATAATGTATATACATATTTGTGTTGGTATGTACAGGAGGGTGTTCATGTATGTGGTGTGTGTATGTGCATATGTATTTAAGCTAGAGGTTGATACTGAGTGTCTTCTGGATCACTCCAGCTCAGTTTTTGATATATCATCTCTCACTGAACCTGGAGTTCATTGGTCAGTCAGGCTGTCTGGCCAGTGAGCTCCAGTGATCCTTCTCCCCCTGTGCACTGAGGTTACAAGGTACACATGCTTCTACATTTGGCTCTTTCAGTGGGTGCTAATGATTCAAACTCAGGTCCTTGTGTTTGTGTGACCATCTTCCTGGGCCCCTTTGTATATTTCTTAATTCACTCATCACATCCCATTTCTAATTTAGCAAAGTACTCATTGTGCCAAGAATGCAGGTTGTTGTTGCAAACAAAGGGTCCAGCATCTAGGGCTTAATAGAACAGTTGTGAATGAATAAGCCTTGAAAGGGCAACATCTCAGGCTTCATCTGCCCTAGTCGGGTGTACAGAAATGACCATGTGGAAACATCAGCTGGTCAATACAGATTTGGACAGAGAGCAGTAAGTGTCGACATTGATGTCTGGAGTGTATGTGACCTTGAATAAGCTATTTAATCCCCACCCCAGGCTTCTACATTTCTAAAAAGCTCTGCGGTTTTTTCCTTAGGGGAGACAAATATTGCCACCTCTCTGTAACCAGAGGTTTTGCTTTGCCATATGATGCTCTACCTGTTTTTAAATTGCTGTCACAGGGATAAAAATGTGAGTAGATTTGGGGCTTAAGTGGACCCTGAAATGAAAATAAAGTTTCAGGAGACTATAATCAGACAGTTATTGACAATGAAGAGGGAAACAAGAATTTGTTTTTGTCCTGACACTGAGGAGTCATCAAAACATGCCCAAACCTGCCTGAGGAAGAAGGGAATCATAGTCAGTGCTCTGACCATGAATCACCAGATTTAAACGTCATAGAGCAAAACTAAAATACACTTGAGCAGGAGCTATATAAAAATATAGTAATAAAGGTCCATCGAAAATGACTCCTGGAAACAGCTTCCTGCAGAACGTAAGGGATAAACTCAATCAACCCAAAGAGATGTCTTCCCTTAATAGAATGTCCTCAGGGTATAAGATGTGTAAGAAGTTGCCCTTGGAAATTCTGAACTGCGGAGCTCTGGTTTATTATCACATAGAATATAGAAGCATTTGAAGTTTGTCATATTTGAAATCCCATTATATTTGTAATAGCCATAATGTCTAAATGGCTAAGGGGAGCTTCCATTTTGAAGGAGAAAGATTCATAAATAATGGCCTTCACAGATGTCAGTTCATGTTTCCTTAGAACATTACCAGAAGAGGCCAGAAGCTTCCTTCGTGGTTCTAACTAATTGCCTTGGTGTTCCTTGACTTCTCTCAACCCTCTGTACATACAATTGTGATATGAAACATTGAAATGTATGACATATTAGGATTTATCCTAGTGTTGTAGAATATATACAAAAATATGTTTAACGACCTTGGGGATGGACGATAAGCCGGCTTTTCTCCAAATTAAATTCTTTAAGTTCACTGGCATGTAACTAACTGCATAGATAACAACAGTTCAGCTCGGTGCCTCCCAGGGAGGGCCAGGCAAGTGAACCTAGAGACAACTCTGAAACCACTGACCACATTCTCCTGTATTGTTTCTCCATAGAAATAAACTCTCATAAGTTCATCAATAAATTTAATAAAATAGTATTTTTAAATGTTACATTTTAGGCCATGCTTTTGTTCACACTTTTGGTGGCTCAACATTACCTACCAGAAAAATCTTCATGCCACAGTGCTTGGACAATCTGATGCAACCTATCTTTTCAATTTCACCCAAACTCGTGGTGTTTAAATCTAATTAATTTGGATCCACTTCTCTTGCCCAGCTCTAGGTATCTGAACATCTGTCTTCTTTACTTGGAAGAGATCTCCTCTTCCGTGCTTTCCAAGTGCTCTGTGATCCAATGTCAAGGTCACTGTGCAGGCTTCATGCTTCTTCTTTTTTATTTATTGATTTTTATTGAGTTCTACATTTTTCTCTGCTGCCCTCCCTACCTCTCCCCTCCCATTTAACCCTCTCCCAAGGTCCCCATGCTCCCAGTTTACTCAGAATATCTTGTCTTTTTCTACTTCCCAGGCTTCATGTCTCTTCTAGGCAGAGACTGTAGCTTGTGTCCCATGTGGCTCTAAGCATGCTTCAGTTCACGCACCACGCAAGTTACATGGAGAGATTCATGATGACTCAGAACCCAGAGAGCAGGAGCCAAGATTTCCTCAGCCCTTGGTTTCCAGGATCATATACAGAATTACCATATCATATAAGATTGGTAAATAGATTTCATTTAGTTAGAACTTCAAATTGTAAGTTTTCAAGGCATCAAACTTACTTGATAATATTTTCTTTATCATCATCTTCCAACAATTGACCCAGCCTGTGTCCTAATAATTGTCCCAAGGTTTACATATTTTATATCAAAATACCATATTGAACAAGATGTCCTTGCTTTCTCTAACAAATGTTATCCATATTACAATTATTATGTAGGTACATTAACATTTCCTCCACTACTAATTAAGTCTAGATTTCACCAAGTTATCTTTACCTATTACAATGTCTATAACATCTACATTTATACCAGATATATCTATGTGTCCATACTTACATAATTATAAGTATATACTCATAATTACTATACATTATGTAGTTCATTATCAAATAAATTAAGTTTCTTCTAGCCAATCTTATTAACCTTGGATCATTTTTACCTGTTTATGTATCTGGCAGTCAGTCTTATGTGAAAATACTTCGATGTAAGGATTACAAGTTATCATTCTCAGTTATCAAATGAGAATGATAGCATGTATAATATAATCATTTGCAAATCTTAGTTGAAGAATGACTGTGTATCAGAGTCTGTCAGGTAAAAATGGATAACTATGGTTCTTACCTCTTCCAGGGAATAATCTCCAGGTTTAGAATAGGTTTAAGAGAAGGTCTAAGGCCTATTCCTGAGCCTCTGCCCTGGTAGGAGAGCAATGCTTTCTCCTTCAATCATGACCAGGTTCAAATGTGAAGCTGGAGGCCAGAGAGGCTGCCTGCTTCCCAATCTTCTGTATTGACTGTACATGCTCTTTATTTATACTCAAGATCATTCCATTGACCTGTTAGCATAACATTGTGCTGGAAGAGGGTCATTAGCCCACTGCTTGCTCTTGCCAGGGAGGCCTTGGGAATGCTACCTCAAGACAGTTACACCCCAGAACATAGCTGAGACTATGGCTCAAAGGGGCCCAATAGTTAAACACTGCATGTCAACGTGATCTATAGTAACTACTGTTTTATAAGATCTGATTTTTATTAACTACAATTGTTGGAATGTGAAGTCTACTTTCAATCAAATTCCATCAAAACCTTCAATTTACATATTTTATTGTTCTTGACTATGAAGATTTTCCCAGGGTGTCCTCCTCAGTGTTCACCCATCTCTGACACACGCCTCAGCATTCCTCCCCACAGAGTCTTCATTCTCTGAGTGCCCTGCAACTTATAAATGTATCAGTTGCTCCCCATCACAATATAGTTGACTGGGAGGAGTTTTCAGAAGCAAAGGCTGAAGTTCAGCAGAGGTCTTCAGAGAATGACAGTATCGGCCAGAAGCATGAAAAATTGCCCAGTACAACCCATGTCTTCCTGTCTGTCCCATCTCCCCAGTGAGTTTCCAAGCTTGAAACATGGCTTCTTCTTCTCACTTTCTGGGAGAATTCAGGAGTTCCTGAGTGCTTCTTGTGCCTGAGTGGCAGGTCTTCTCTGAGAGTCCCCATTCCCAAGCCTTCCTGCTCTGAGCTTTTACTAACAGTTAAAGTAGGTTTAATGACTCTTAATTTAAAAATAATTGCATCCTATTTTATTCTAATTCTCCAAAATGTATACCATACGTGTTAATTGCTTCTAAAATGCATGTCACCCTTCATATAACGGTCATTACATCTTTCTTTTACTCCCTTTCCCCCCACTTTTCTTTAGAATTCTTTAATATTGGGCTGCCCAGTTAAGAGTTTGTGGCATATTCTTTTGATTAAGTTTCTTTTCAATATTTATGATCAACACCAGTTTCTAAAAGAAAAATGTTTGATCTTCCCAGTCCCTTCTAGGGTGAGAATGACTGTTAACCCATTACCACGTGGGCTAGTGCAGAATCCATCTTGGCATCTGGCCTTGAATCTCTAATCAAACTCACTGTTCATCTTTCAGCTTCTTCTGGGGCCATGTTCAGTTTATTGACTAACACATTAATGCTGACACACTGGTAAATACAATAAAACTCTCAAATATGACGAGACAGGCATTTTCAATAATGTCCTCAAGACAAGCCACCAACAAGTCATTCTTAAGCATTGCTTCACGCTAAGCTTTTCCCGAGAACCATTAAAATCAAAACTACCATACAAGCATTGAACAAATTTTGTAACTGCTTCTTTACATGTGCAAGCTTGTGAAAAACCTTTGCTAGTTATTCCAGTACCCGCTGGCTATCCCAGACATCTTTGCTAGGAAAACAGAGCTCAAATAGTGAAAAACACGTTGGGATTGTCTGAATTGTGTAAGGTACTGTGGCGGGTAAAAGAGATCAATAACATTATCCTACCCCTTGGGATGGTTGAAAACATGATCACAGACCAATGAATACACCATGTTCAGTGCTGGAGACACTGGAGTGGAGAATTCATAGAATTGTTATCCATGGGGTCTTAGCTATGTAAGATCTTCATGGTTGCATCTAGTTCTGCTCAAAGATTTTAGAGGCCAGTTTTCCATAAAGTGAACTATAGCATTTCTGTCTGTCACTGGAACCAAAACTCTAAAAATAAATAAATAAATAAAGATTTTGCTCTCCTGTGTAGTTTCTCCTCACATCATTCAGATCTGCATAGTGCATCTAAAACACTCCTGCCTAAGCCTGTGCTTCTCTGCAACATAGGCAGTGTCTAACCATCTCTGGTTGACTACTTCTGCCTGCAGTTTCTGGATCGTGGATCTACTTCACAAGTGGGTCTGTTGCTGCCTGAAGCTGTTTGAGTTGTGCAACAACTGTGATTCTTTTTTTCTCTCAAAGCATGAGGGATAGAATATAAAGCAGTGGTTCTCAGCCTTCCTAATGCTGTAATTATCGCCTACATGTAGTCCTCTGTAGCCATCACCTACAGTGCCCTGTCTAACCACAGCCCTCTGTAGCCATCACCTACAGTGCTCTGTCTAACCACAGCCCTCTGTAGCCATCACCTACAGTGCCCTGTCTAACCACAGCCCTCTGTAGCCATCACCTGCGGGGCTCTATCTAATTACAGGCAGCTCTAGTCATCAACTACAGTGCTTGTTACATCCCCTGGAATACTCTCTATCTGCAGACTCAGGAAAGGGAAGGAGGTTTTCCAACTCCCCCTTGCTAGTGGATTAACAGCCAGACTACAGCCAGCTGGTGCCAAGTTTTTCGGTCAAATATGTGGTGCTTTTTACTGAAGACGAAGGAGCCTCTCTAGGACTCTCAATATTTATTTTTTCCTTACAAGCAAGAAGTACTCAGAATTCCTATTTATGAAAAGCCTCACTAAGGTTGGGTATTGTGGTGCTGTCCTGTAATCCTGCTGCTGAGACAGGGGGCTACTTTGAATTCCAAATAACTCTAAAGTACAAATTGAGATCCTATCTTAAAAAATAAAAAAGAGCCAGGCAGTTGGTGGTGTGAGCCTTTAATCATAGCACTCAGGAGGCAGAGGCAGGCAGATCTCTATGAGTTCCAGGCCAGCTTGGTCTACAGAGAAAATTCCAGGGCAGCCAGGGCTAAACAGAGAAAAACTATCCCCAAAAACCATAATAATAATAATAATAATAATAATAATAAAAAGAAGCCAATCTGTAGTTGATGAACATTTTCAACTTTCTGCACATTAAAATTTTGCCATGGGAAAGAAATAGAAATGCAGACTATTTGCCTGACACACATGTTAATCATTCAACTCAGATGAGGATGAAAGCTGCATGCACAGCTGACTTAAATGTAAAATTAAACACATAATGCCCTCCTACGGGCTCATGTGCTTCATCTTGGTTCCCAGCTGGTGGCACTGTTTTGGGGTGCATGTGAACCTTTAACTGTCAGGACCCAGCTGGAGGAAGTGGGCTGCTAGGACATGCCTTATGGGTTATATATTGGCCAGGTCACAGTCTGGTTGAGCTCTCTGCTTCCCACCAAGAGGTAAGCAATCCTTGATGCCCATCTTCCTCTTGAAGTACAGTGGTACTGCCAGGAGCAGATGTGTTTCACAGTCATGAAAAGTCCTAAGTTATTAAAACATTTGAATGCCACATTCTGCAGGTCTCTGAAAGATTTGAAGAATACCTATCTAACTGAAATATATCTAGAAAACCTAACTAACATGATCACAAGCTTGACTATTATAAATGACAATCTATTGACTTATATTTCTTAATTATACATTACATACTTAAATGAGCTGGAAAAACACAATACCTTAATCAAGAACAGAAATATACATATTGTAGGGTGCTGCAGCACCGCCATGTTCTTGCCTGCTCCCGCCATTTGGCGTTAAGCCTTCTCCTTGCCCCTGGGCGTCTCGTGCGTCATCC
>LOJH01043144.1:11462-24845 GCA_001685095.1 Ellobius talpinus
CTCTCTCTCTCTCTCTCTCTCTCTCTCTCTCTCTCTCTCTCTCTCCAAAACATTTCTGGGAGGAAGAAAAAAATGAAAAAACAGCATTGGGGAAACAGTTCAAATTTTTTTTTTGTTTTTTGTTTTTTGTTTTGTTTAAGAAGGGGGAAAAAGACGCAGCAAGTCCAAGCCCACTTAGGGGAGTTGAAGCATCTGCACTTTCTCAGCAGTTTGAAAGGAAACAAAAAATTGCCAAGTGGTATAAAATTTGAAGAAAAATTACCCAAAGAAGGAATGGACGTTAACCACGCTTCAATTCCCCACTATGGGTTGCCATTTGAAGCACTTTCTTCTCTCCTCTTTCTTTCTGATTCACAGTGTGTCTAAAGAGGTGAATTGGGCGCACAAAACCCAACCTCCTCTTGCCAGGGTGGGTATGAAATATGAAGGCCAGACGATTGTCTGGGCTCAGTGCATTGGAATAACATTGGTTAAATTATGGATAGTTTTTGAATAGTGTCACTTTTTTTTCTCTGCAGATGGTTGTTCACACAAGGAGCCGGGTCTGCATAATTGTATCAGTAATCAGCAGTAAGGCAATTAGTTGTGTAAGTGTGCTATAATCATTCTAACAGAAGAGATGACGAAAAGACAAAAACAGGGGGGGGGACCAACGTGTCTTTTCTGAATCCATCAACTGACAGCCATAATTAGATATATATAATTGAAAATTCCCCAGTAGGGGGGCCAGATTATACAAATGAATTTTCTCTGCTGCCCTTATGCATTTTTGTCTTTGGCTGAGCATCCCCCCAGGAGAGGCAGAAAACTCGTCATTCCAAAAGAGTGCATACTGTACTCAGTATTGTTCTAGAGCCATGATGTCAGCATAGCAATTTTTTGCTTTTGGTGTGGGGGTGTGGGCAGGGGCCTGAGGTTAGTGTGGCGTGAGGACAGTGCGTGGGCTGGTACCAGTCACGCCGCTTTGAACCTCGTTGTCAGCGCTATGGTTTGGAATCTGTTCTTAGCTAGTCAAATGTCCATCTTTTTGGTTTATCTTGAAATTAGGGGTGGGTTGATTTGACCCCAGGGTCTGGTAGGCAGGCATTATAAGGCAGGCAACTATCATACTTTTAGGGGTCCATGAAAATGTTTTAAGTTCTTTATGCATCAAAAAAAATGAGCAGAGCCCTAACCAGTCCAACCGAGTTGGGGATCCTCTGTATTCCACTGTGATTGTACAATACAATCTTTACTTTTGTGAAGAAAGTTTTGTCTGGAAGTTACAGTGTCCCAGGGGTCTCTGAAGGTATCACCTGTCCCTCATCCTGGGCTGAGGGACAGTCTCCTCAGAAAGCGAGAATGGTAGCATTTGAGGGAGCTCATTTACGACAGGATAGCTCACCCTCGGCTTTCATAGGAAAGAGGGGACTCTATTTAACCAAAGCCTGATTATCAAAACCTATAATTACATTTGGTTAAAAATTCTTAAGTGCCTATGAGTTTGTGGAAACTGTGCAGAAAAGCTTAGCACCGAATTAATCAGACTATAGGTCTCCCATCAGACCGAAATCTTCTTTTTGAATTGGAAGTGCATCCCCCAGTCTCCCCCTCTCTCCTTTTGAATTCACCAATTCTTCTATAATTTAATTGGACAAATCTTAACTGTGATTTTTCCCCCTCCCAAAGAGGGGCACATTGCGGCCAAGGCTTTGTTAATTAAGCTCTTTAAATGCCCCCAGCTGTGCAATAAGTTTTCAAAGCAACACAACTGCAAATTTATTTTTTTTAACATTTTGTGGCTAGTTTTCAATCATGTATTATTCCCCCCCTCCTTGTTCTGAGGATGGGAAAAACAGGAAAAATCTCAGGGAGAGTTCCCATGCATTGTGGAATCTTGGACAGACAGTCAAATTGGAGGTGCCATTAAGTGGTGTCTAATTGGAGCCTGTTGGGGGGGTCACAGGGGACAATTCTTTGGGCTTGTAGGCAGTGTGGGCATATGCATGCTGTCTAGAAATTACTTACCAAGAGTACCAGGAAAGCAAAACTTCCACTGGGGTCTGAAGACAGCACTTCTCCATACAGACAGAGGAGACTTTTGGGGTGAGTGGACTGAAACAGGTCCTGGGAACTGTCACTGGTCACTTTAGGGTGCTGGTCTCCCCCTAAGTGTAGCCCATGTTCCTGATTCTTCCCACCCCAGCTTAGCTGGGGAAAATGAGGAACTGGAATGAAAAGTGCTGAAGTGAGCTTGCAGTTGCTTGACCCCTCTGCAAAGAGCCACCATGTGGCTACATCCCGACCCCTCTGCAAAGAGCCACCCATGCGGCTACATCCCGACCCCTCTGCAAAGAGCCACTCATGCGGCTACATTCCGACCCCTCTGCAAAGAGCCACTCATGTGTCTACATCTCAACCCCTCTGCAAAGAGCCACTCATGCGGCTACATCCTGACCCCTCTGCAAAGTGCCACCCGTGCAGCTACATCTCGACCCCTCTGCAGAGTGCTGCCCATGCGGCTACATCTTGACCCTTCTACAAAGTGCCGCATATGTGGCTATGTCTGAGATGTCTTCATGTAAGATGCTGAAGGAAGGCGAGCAAGGGGACTCACAGGGTAAAGTCACCGGCTGTCAAAGCTGAAGACCCGAGTTCAGCCGTAAGGCCTATGAGGTAGAGGGAGAGAACTGACTCCTTCAAGTTGCCCTCTGACCCTTGCATGTGTAGCAATGAACATCCACACCTATCTATCAATTCCCCATGAGAAACAAATTAAAATGTGATAAAAGCTTTTAAAAGACGCCAATAAATGGCATCATAAGAAACAAGTGGTGCCCAGTTTAAAAGGGTGAAGACCTTTGCTAAAAATCCATTCTTAGTCTAGTTTATCCATATTTCAATTCATTTCTAAACACCTTACTATTTTCTCAAAATTGAGACCAGCCAGCATGGAATGCAGGGAATACATGTGTTGAGTGGCAGCTGTAAGTCAGTGGGTCATTTGCCTCATCCTTTGGCCCTCGGCACAAGAGTCTGTGTTGATGGAGACCAAGTCATCATCTTGGGTGCCTGTGCTTCTCTGATGCCAGCTTGAAGAAGAAAGAAACTTTGCTCTAGTAATTGCCTACTAATATGATCATTTCAAAACTCTGTAGTCAAGACATGTTTTCTATAAAAACTGACCTTGGAGTGGCATCACCTAGTACTCACCCCCAAAGGCTCACAAACACATGGCTTCACTGATGCTCCCAGGAATCCAAGCTGGACCTGTGAAGCAGAGAGCATCCAGAGATGCTTACCAAAAACAGACGTATCTGTACCTCACTGGGAGAACTCCCCACAGGACGAGGCCCCAGAGGGCAGTGCCCCATGGCTACTGTAATAACACCTCTGCCTCTGTTGACCCTGGGCAGGCGTCTCTCTGCTGAGTGCTGTCCCCATGAACCCTCCTCTTAGCATATCTGTCTGTTTTCAAAGTGAGGTGCAAGCCCCCGGGGTAAACCCTTAAACAGAGTGAAATTTTCATCTCCAAAGCCTCGTCCTCCTACAGTGTTCCTGGTCCTGTGCTCCTGTCCACACTCATCTCCCTATGGACATGGCACACTTCCCACAGCTTCTAGTACCCCACTGAGACACGGTGTCCAGTGCCTCTGCTTCCTCAATTTTAAGTGGAGACTAAAGACTTTTGTCTTCTGAATGTCCCGATGTCGTCATAAATGCATTAGGATGTATAGGCCACTTCAGTTGTCACGTGGCTTCCAGAGGGGACCTCAGTAGGTCAGCCCGTCCAGATCTCTGCTGCCTTCTCTTGGCTTCTCTCACCACATTTTTAAAGAGCGGCATCCTCAGACATCTTGGGATCAGAAGGCACAATTCTTCTTTCCTCCTTCCCAGCTGGGGAACACGGACCACCCCTTCCTGCCTCCCCAACATGGCTTTGTGGAGGGTAACTATCAAGAAACAGCTCCTTTAGCTTAATGATGGAGCATCTTACCCAAGACAGAAGAGGGTTTACTTTTAACCCCTTTGTCCCCGAGACCCTGGTGGAAGTGGATGCAGGTACTGCTTTCTGCTTGGATAATCTTCACTTGGTCTCTACTCAATGATAAATGAGCCCTGCATTGGAGTTGTCCGTCATCCGACTTCCTCTGGAGCAGTTTGGGGGAATCCAGAATGGAGACTCTCAGCTGCCAGGGGTGAGAACTGCCTTCTGGGGATTTGGAAATGTGTCCTATCCCCCTCCCTCCCTAGGCTTTGCATGCCATGCTGGCTACTCTGTAAGGTCCTCTGTCGCCAGCTTGTTTGGATTATGTCTTAGCTTTCATTAAGCCACATGTAGTCCTGCGTATGTCGTCATCGAGCTGTGAGGGGGTCTGAGACCCAACGCCAACGTGCTGCCCATACTTATTAACTTCATAATGGATGGCCCGACCCGGGGACAATGAGAGCTTGGCTGCCCCGCTGCTGCCCAGCTTACTGTAACTGATCCCTCAAGAAGTATAAGAGTCTGCTGGCTTTGTGCTTATGAGTCAAGGTAAGAGAGTGACTTGCCAGGCTAAGAGAACCAAGCAAATCCTGTGCTGTGCAACCTTGGGGAAGGACCTGACTGGTTCTCAGATGTAAATGGAGTTGATGTGCATGGCACCTTTAGTAAAACTTCGACTTCTGCATTTTAAAGCGTGTCCTGAGACCTCCGGCTGGAGACAGTGTCTACGATTCCTTTCGGTTTTAAATCTGGTCTACTTCATTCCCCATGTTAACCTGCTTGGTCCCTATGAACATTTACCCTGGCGGCCCAGTGCATCCTTTTCAAGTGTGGAAATGCCTCCTAGGAATCTAGAACACGGACTGTGGAGCCAGGAAATAGAGTCATAATTCTTCTTGCCTGTAGACCCACACTTCCAAGCAGTTACCATGAGGCCAAGAGAAGTAATTGGAACCATTACATACCCACAGTGAGCTGGTGGTCACATCTTCTGTGGCATGGTCTCAGATGACATTATTTCTTTGGAAATACTTTGAGAAGCCTAACAGAAGTAGTGTTTACTAAGTGCCAGTTTCTCATCTGCAGACCCATTTGAGAACTGTCACTCACTGTGACCCCGCCCCCCTTATCTAATGGGAGAACTTTTTACTGGTTTAGAAGAGCTAGATGGTGGGACAGTGGTGGCACACACCTTTAATTCCAGCACTCAGGAGGCAGAGGCAGGAGGAGCTCTGTGAGTTTGAAGCCAGCCTGGTCTACAGAGGAAGTTCTAGAAGAGCTAGATAAAGGCACTGGTGAGCGTTGAAGCTATTAAGACCTCGGGAGGCACAGGGACAAAATGGTTTGGAGCATCAACTCCCCAGTCTTCCTATTTCCCCCCCAGGTCATAGCCTAACAGTCCCCTCCTGTGCCTAGTTGACTCTAGCTTCTCTGCTCCACTGAGGTTCGCACCTCTCCCTTGGTTTCTACTGCCTTCTCCCCCTTCACACTACTTCCAGGGTAAGGATAGAAATTCTGTTTGTCCTTGAGAAACAAAACATCCTTCCGTTCCTGTGACCTGCCTCCATCAGTGTCAATGGACAATGCTAGCAAACAGTAATAAATGGCTTCCTAAACACAGGCACTCTTTGGTTCCCCCCACCAGCTCTGCAAAAGCTGGACAGTCTATGCACCCACGGCAGGATGATGAGAACACAAGATGAAAACACTTGGTCACAGAGTGTAGATGCCACTGAGTGCTTCTCAGTCTCACCCAAGCCTCTTCCCTCCTTGCTAGGTGAGGCCGCTGGATGGAGGCTATAGGGCTGAGTTCATTGATTTGCTAGCAAGCAATTCTAGACCCTTCCTTCAGATTCGTCTGGGATCTAGTACTTTGGAGGTGGCAATTGTGGTTAAACATCCTCTTCTTGGAACTGAATCCCTCTGCAGCAAGCTCCTCAGTGCTTAGAAGGATACTCCTAATGATGAGGCCTTCCCAGCTTCTCCTCATTTGGGCCTCATTGGAATTCAGGTCCATGCTTCCCACCTGGCAGCTTTCGCTTTTTTCCCATCTTTAATTAGTACTGTCATCTTTAATCCTCTGGAAAGAACAGTGGAGGGGATGAATGTCCCAGCAACAGGCTTGCTTCTGAGGCTCCAGTTCTGATCAACTCCTAGAGTTCCGACATACATGATGAGCGCATCTACATACGCGTTCCTATTAACGCAGAGCAGAGAGCAGTAGAACCTTTTCCTCCCCAAGGGGCTACTTTAGGGCCATTTTTAGGATCCCACGTAAAAGGTGTTTTAGACTGAGTTGCTAAGCTGTTAGATGACGTCACCATGAAGCGTTCCAGTAACCCAACTCCTTTGGATTGCTCCAAGCATCTTAAATGCTGTGATTGCAAATGCAGGAGGGAAAGCCGCCATCCCAAACAGTGCCCCCTCAAATCTCTCTATGGATTAATTTGCTGGGTGGCCTGAAATAGGTCAAAAGGTTTTGGTCAGGGAGTAGAATTCTAGAAATAATCACCCTATAGATACTCTAAATCAATCATAATTAATGCACTTGCCTCGTCCTGCCATCTGATTGCTGGCTGGAGGGTGAAATAAAGAGACCCTTTCTAATACAATTTGAAAAGAGATCAAATCTGTCATTTCATCTAATAATTGAGCCAAATGAGAAAAGAGAGAGGTCAAAGTTCACCGGGTGACCTTATGTAAACCCAATAATGCATAATTCATTTCCTTTTTATGGAATTTAAAAGCTGTTGTAAATGGGCAGGATGGAGGCTCTGCTTCCTGCAGCTTCTTCTGCCAGGCCACTTGTGTTTAGTCCTAGAGAGCCGGACCAACTTCCCAGTAGCCGATTCCAGCTGAATAATCCCCAAACCTTCAACATGGGCCGGCATTTAATTCGTCCTCCCAAGCGTGTGGAGTTAATAACCGAATAAATCACTGACAGCGCTCTCTGAATGATATAAAACCTGTAATTTATTTATTGAGTGCTACCAATACAGTTACAACATGTTTTCATGCAAAATGCTTTTCCCCTTTTTAATATTATCAAAAGGGAGAATCTAGGTTTGGCTTTGTGGTGGAGGAAGTTGCAGACAGCCTGTGTGCCGTGTGTCCTTTCTCACTTGGTGTCAGCACGTTAGGAAATTTCATCTCCAGCTTCAGCACAGTTAGGGCGGATGTTGGTGGAATTGAAGGACAGAGCATTTGAGGAAAGGGACTTGCCCATCTGGGCTCATGTTGACCTGAGCTGGGAACCTCAGCCGGCCAGATCATCCCCATGGGACACTCAGAGATCTTTCTTGGAACTTCTGGGTAGCAGCCAAGCTGGTACCTGCTTCTCCAAAGAGCCCACTTCATCAGATGGCACCATCAAAGCAGTTAGTTACGCCTCTTATTGTGGTACGTGGGTGATAGAGACACGGTAGGCCCCGGTGGTAGGAAGGTGGCCTCAAGATGCCTTGAGAACTTCCAGTGGTCGTTCATGGTCCTTCATCAATTGAAATCTTTCTCACGGGATGGAGAACCCAGCAGGCCCCCGCTCTCCATGCTCTTTGGCACTCCTAATTTCAGCACAGTATCGCATGTCTGCAGCCTCCTCCAGATGCTCAACTTTACTGAGCTCCCTTCCTCTCTGCTGCTTATAGGTTGCTCTGTGCCTCTCTGGGGATATGCTTTCTAACACACAGATGTCACCTGATCTTTTTCGTGGATGGAGACTTCAGTGTGTTATGAGGGTGCTGAGGAGAAATTGATCTAATTCTTCTAGAGGAAGTGTGAGTGTCCTGTAACAAGATGGGAATTTTACCCACTCTGTGAGTCCCAGAGTTCTACTGTTTAATGATTTTTCCTAAACAATAGCTGATTTGCCTAAAATATAAAAGCATAGTACTTTAAAACATATATTATAATTGTGGAAACAGTTTAAAGGCTCATTGAGATGAAATCGTTGCATAAAATGATAGAGTTCCCAAAATGAAGAAATATTCTACAGGTATGAAAAATAACAGCTTTTGCCACATCAAAAGACACCTGCGACATGTCATTAAGCAACAGAGCATGGCACAATGTAACCCGAGAAGGATGATCTCATTCTATTCCTAAACTGTTCTGTCTAGGCAGGAAGGAGAGAAATGGTGCTTTGGAGGTCAGCAGAGATCAGTGTAATGGCCCTCAGGAAGGTCAAGGGCAGGAGCTAACAAGGGAGTCTGGGTCACAGTCAAGAGTGACTTCCAGATAACAGAATGGATGGTGGACTAAAAATAATGAGTGATGCTGAGTATTTGACAACCTGTAGTAAACTATAAAAAATCCATATAAAATTTTTGGGCCATAAAGTGTGAGACTTTAGAATGAAAATGTATTAATCCTGTACGTATTGTTTACATATGCACATTGACACATGCACTTCTGTGTTACACACACATGTGTAAGCACAGAGAGATTTACCCTCCCTGAAATGAAAATCTTCAGTATGCTAGGAGATACCTTATACACAGACTGCAGGAATATGGTAGAGTGGACATCGCCAGGAAACGGTATGGAAAAGCATAAAGCGGGCTTGGGAACTACCTTGGTACAAAGCACTTCTCGGCATGTGCTTGCAGGAGACCCTGGGTTCGTCCTCAACACCACAAGGAAAACAAGTCCAGACAGCTCACCGGGAAAACAAATCACGAGGGAAGGGCACTGATAATTCTGAGAAGAAGGAATCTAAATGACCAAAGAACCAGTGAACTTGATGTTGTTAGTGAGAAGGGAAATGCACATTAGGAAAAAGAGTCACCACTAGGATATATTAACTCCTTCGGAGACAGATGATCTTAAAGGAAGAGGGAACCATGGCTGCATGCAGCGCTGGTGGCTATGTAGCGGGGCAGCAATGGAGGCGCTGCATGTCATACAGCAGCCCTAGGTTCAGTATGTCCTCCAGCTGACTTTTGGTGCTGACTTAAAGAGATTCCGCATCTGGGGAAGTGACTCAGTAGATAAAGGCCCCTGCCACCAAGTCTGACTACCTGAGTTCAATTTCTGACAACCACGTGGTGGAAAGAGAGACCCAACTCCAGCAAACTGTCCTCTGACCTCCACACGCGCACTGTGGCATGTGTGCCCCCCAACAAGAAAAGAAAATATTTAAAATGAGAGATTCCTGTCTACATCACAAGGAGACAGACATGGGGAGGTTCAGAGATGATGAGAACAGATGAGAACATCTGATGAGTCTCCTGAATGTACCGCACAGGCAGCTGGATGTTGTGCTCTCACGGAGGGGTGCAGGTTCTGCGCAGACCACTGGGGTTCAAACCCAGGCTCCCCATTTGTGAACACTGCATCCAGGGAGCAGCTTAACTGTTCTGTGCCTTGCTTTGCTCACCAGCAAGATGGGAACCAATACAAAACAGGCTGTTATAACTCTTAATGAGCCAAGGTTAGATCATTTTGAAAGGAGACTGATATTCAGTAATACAGTAACACAAAAAGGGCAAACAAAGATCAGAGACCCTGGTGCTTCAGTTGTTCACTAACAAATAGTCCAAAGAGCAAAAGCAAGCCTCACATGGGGCAGTGGCAAAACTATGTCACCTTTGACAAAACACACACTGCAGCACTGCGGTGGTGGCATGGTACTGTCTAGGGGACGGAAATGTTGGAATCTGCATGAGAGATTAAGAGTGCCACTTAGTACTGGGGAGAAATGCAGGAGGACGAGCTGCCCGAATACAGAGATATAGGGCAGCGCTGGAAAGGGGGAGACAGGTGCAGCGGCTCAAACCTCTAGGCTCGGCTACTTGAGAGGCTGAGACATGAGAACTGCAGCTTCTAAGCTTACTTGGGCTGCTTTGTGAGTTCAAGGCCCGCCTAGAAAACTCAGCAAGACACTGTCTCACGACAGCACTTGAAAAATGTGGGGTGGGGGACAGGAGAGATCTATCAGCAGCCGGGAGCACATGTGCACAGGTTGCTCTTCCGGAGGACCAGGGTTCAGTGCCCAGCATCCGCATGGCACTCACGACCATCTATGATTCCAGTTCTAATGTCTTTCCTTGCTCTCTGGGGTCACACGTGGTGCACAGACGCTGATGCAGGAAGACACCCATCTGTATCAAAATATAAATAAATTGAAAATCTTTTAATCCTGTGGTTGTAACTCAACAGGAGAGCACTTGTCTGGCTGGTCCAAGGGCCTGGTCTCAACCATCAAGACAGAAAGGAGGTTGTTAACTTAAGTATACTGATACTGTTTTGGAGAAAGAGAGCTAAAGCAAAACTGTAAATGAATTAAAAACATAACCTTCCTGTAGTGAATGTACAGGAGTCTGCCATGTTATTATTATTTTTTTTAACGTTTAATGATAGCTTCTTAACTTTTTGAATTTTTTTGAGAACCCCTTCAATCCAGGCTGACTTTGTTCTCCTGCCCCCACCTCCTAAGTCCTTTATTTTAAAATAATTATATGCTGTGCTCAGTTTTGAGAATTACAGTATGTTTGTATCTTTTTGAGACTGGCCTTTTTGTCTGACCACAACGCCCCAGAAACTCCCGCAGGTCGTGAAGTCCACTGTCCACCTTCCTGGCCAAGTAGCCCACGGTATGAGCACAGCAGACCGTGGTCACTTTCACTCATATGCTCTCCAGCTCTCAGACACCGCGAGTGAATCTGCTGTCGATGTTCACGCACAGGCCTGTGTGAAGATGGGCGCCAATCCAGAGCACGGCACTGGCTGGTGATCCAGAGAGCGTGTTACAATGGCGTGTTCAGTCTTCATAGAACCTGTCAAGCTGCGTTTCAGAGTTGAGCCTGCCACATCCCATCCACCGTCTGTGTCACTTCGCCTCTCTGCATCCTCACCTCCATTTGGTACCCTCATCTGTGCTTGCTCATCTGATGGGATGACTGCCATGGTCTCCCTGGTGGCGAACGATGCTGGATGGCATCTTGGCGGCTCCTCTCTCTGCTGGTATCCATCTTCTGGTGAAGGGCTTCTTCAGGCCTTTGCTTGAGTCCAAGAAATTTTTTTTGTTGTTGAATGTTGTGAGTTTTTTTTATGTAGTTGATTTATTATCATTTTCCAGAGGTAGGTTTTGTAAAATTTTTCTCCAAGTATGCAAATTGTCTTTTCATTCTCTTAATGGGATCTTTCTCAGGGCCAAAGATTTTTTTTTTTAATTTATAACTCAAGTCTCTGCGTCTAGTTTAAAATTTCTATGCCTAGCCAAAGATCCCAAAACATTATAGTCTACTTTTTTAAAAAAAAGTTTTATAATCTTACATTTGTGTATACTGATTTACTAATCAATTCATTCATAAAGTCAATTTATTAGTGAGATTATAGAATTGTGTTTCATTGATATGTCACAAATAATACAATTTGCTATTTACAATTGAGGAGGTTTTAGTCTGCTCACAAGATTGCACAATCGTCAACACTCAAGCTCTGGAACATTTTCATGACCCAAAGTGGAACCTTATGCCCATGAGCCACTGCTCCCTACCATCTTCTCCTGTCACTTGCTAGCTACTGAAACACTCTCTGGAGTCTCCTAATAAGGAGACTCGCATGGCATGTGACCTTCACACTCATTTCTTTTATCTTTCATTCTATGATACTTTTTTTGGTTTTTATCCATATTGCGGCTTTATATTCTTGTTGTTGTTGTTGTTTGTTTGTTTTTTGAGACAGGGGTTTCTCTGTTTAACAGCCCTGGTTGTCCTGGAACTCTCTTTGTAGACCAGGCTGGCTTTGAACTCACTGAGATCCATCAGCCTCTGCCTTCCTAATGCTGGGAATAAATGCATGTTCCACCATTGCCTGGCAGGCTTTTATCCTTTCTAGTGACTAAATAGCATTCCATGATATGAACATACCACACTCATTTAACTATCTGTTAGTTGATGGACCTTTGGGTTAGTTCTGGTGTTTGTTTCCTATAAAAATGTAGTTGATAATGTGTGTACAATCTTTTATAAATGTATACTTTCAGTTCTCTTGGATATGCATGCACGGGTAGAATTGACCAGGGACACCTTCTTACTCCCCATTATTCATCCCATCATAATGCAGTTTTCCTCAGGGACAAACCACTTTGCATTCATTCAACAACCAAAGCCCCAGCTTCCGACACCCTTCTTAAAATGTGTCAGTTTCTAAAATTTGGAATGAAATTCTGAGTGAGTGTGTTCATGCATGGTGGCAGGCACCAAACACTGCCATGTAGAGGTCAGAGGACAACTTTTGAGAGTTGGTTCTCTCCTTCTGCCATGTGGATCCTAGGACTCAAACTCAGGCTATTAGGCTGTGTAACAGGCACCTTTACCCACTAAGCCATCTCACAGGCCCTATCTTCTGGAAGTCATATTAAAAGATGACTGTTCATTGGAGTTTGGTTTTCTGTTGCTGTGATAAACACCAGGACCAAAAGCAACTTGGGGAAGAAAGGATTTGTTTCATCTTGCTTGCTATAGTCCATCGTCAAGGAAGCCTAAGCAGGAGATCAAGGCAGGAACTCAAGTGTACATTTTGTGTTTCTTTCTGCCCTGCTTGCTCTTTTTCATTGTAGACCTGCGTATGAGTGACCACTAAAACCTACAATGCAGAATCAGTATTAGTCAGCCTTGAAATCTCTGCCAAATGAAATTAGTTCCAGACTCTTCCATGTAGCCTGGGGCAAATTTCCAGGACAAGGGCAAAAGGCAGCCACATTCTTTGCCTAACTGTCACAAGAATTGTTTCCAGTCCAATTGGTAATATAGGTTACCTGTGAAACTTCTGGGGCTGGGCCTACATAATCCATTTCCTCTCAGTACTATTGACTTCCAAGCTCCTACTAGAATGGTCCACTAATCCCCATTTACAGTATTCAACTTCTTTTCTAGTCCAAAGTCCCAAAATCTTCTACCCCATCCCCAAAACAGTGCTGTTAGACCTGTCAGGGAAATACCTCATTCCTGACACTAAATTCTGCTTTCATTACTTTTCAAATGTGATAGAATACCATCACCGTGCTCGCTTTGGCAGCACATATACTAAAACTGGAATGATACAGAGAAGATTAGCATGGTTCCTGAGCAAGGATAACATGAAAATTCGTGAAGCATTTCATATTTTTACTAAGATCTGTCAATATAATCCACCATATAAACAAACTGAAAAATAAAAACCACATGCTCATCTCATTAGATGCTGAAAAAGCCTTCAACAAAATACCACATCCCTTTATGATAAAGGTCTTGGAGAGAGCAGGGATACAAGAAACATACCTAAACATAATTAAGGCAAAATACAGCAAGCCAACAGCCAACATCAAACTAAATGGAGAGAAACTCACAGTGATCCCATTGAAATCAGGAACAAGAGAAGGGTGTCCACTCTCTCCATATCTATTCAATATGGTTCTTGAGGTCCTAGCTAGAGCA
>LOJH01043145.1:2025-14052 GCA_001685095.1 Ellobius talpinus
TGCTTGGCCCATTAGCTCTAACTTCTTATTGGCTAACTCCTACATCTTAATTTACCCCATATCCATTAATCTGTGCATCACCACGAGGTCGTGGCTTACCAGCAAAGTTTCAGCATGTCTATATCCAGTGGCGGCTCCATAGCTTCTCTCTGACTCCACCCTTCTTTCTCCCAGCATTCAGTCCAGTCCTCCCTGCCTATCTAAGTTCTGCCCTATCAATAGGCCAAGGCAGTTTCTTTATTCACTAATGGTAATCACAGCACACAGAGAGGACTCCCACATCACTGGTCCTTAGATTAGAAATGTCACCGAGTCTTACTCTGATGCCTTATATTCAAACATCAACACTGAATTGCCCCAAGAGTGAACCCTAAGCCCTATGGTCTTAGTGTTACAAGCACTTAGTGTTACTTACACCTGGTCTACAACCTAACAAGTAAGAATAAGCAGGAAGTAGAGTGCCAAACTCAAAAACTGGGAGGCAAAACTTCATACAAAGAAACACTGCCAACAACCTAACCAAGATGTCATTGCAAAAACAAACAACATAAATGACTAAGACAATAGGTTTCCACAATATGAATACACCCTGAGAAAAGTAACTTAGATGATGATTTCAAATCAACAGTGATGAATATGTTCAAAGAATTCAAGAAGGATATGAATAAAGGCTGAAACGAATACCGTAAAAACACAGTTGAAGTCGGGTGGTGGTGCATGCCTTTCTCCCAGAACTCAAGAGGCAGAGGCAGGTGGATCTCTGTGAGTTTTGAGGCCAGCCTGGTCTACAGAGGGAGTTCCAAAACAACTTGAACTATTACACAGAGAAACCCTGTCTCAAAAAAAAAATTTAAAGCAAGCAAGCAAACAAACAAAACCCCAAACCACTGAATGAAATAATAAAAACAATTCAATATATGAAAAGAAACCCCAAACCCCAAAATGAAATAAAACATGAAATGAAGAATTCAGGAATAAAAAACAAAACAAAACAAAACAAAAATCATCAGAGAAAAATATTAGCAATAGATTGAATCAAGTAGAGGAAAGAATGTCAGGTCTTAAAGACAAGGTAGAGAAAAAAGTCATGTCATCAAAAGAAAATGTGAAACAAACAAACAGAGAGAGAGAGAGAGAGAACATACAGAAACTCCAGGACACTATTAAAAAGATCAAATCTAAATATAGAGAAAAAGGAAACCTTGGATCAATAGAAGAACAAATCCATAATCTAACGAAAGAGATGTCTGTAACTATTCAAGAGGTATATAGTACACCAAATATAAAAACTTTCCATGTTATATAATTGACAAATTACTAAATATACAGAACAAAGAAAGGATACTGCAGCTGCAAGAGAAAAAGATCAAGTCACACATAAATACAGGCCCATCAGAGTAACAGATGATCTTTCAATAAAGACTATGAAAGCCAGGGTCATCTGGAAGAAACAAAACAAAACAAAACAGAGTGACTCTCTGATTAAATGACACAATTACTCAAGTGGACTTCACAGACAACTACAACAGTCTACCCAAACACTGAAGCACACGCATTCTTCTCAGTAGTGGATGGAAATTTCTCCCAAACTGACCACATCTTAGGAAGCAAATCAAACCTCAACAAATGTTAGGAAAATGGAATCACATCCTATATTCTATGAGACCATGGGTGAGTAAGCTGGATTTCAACAGCAACAGAAAACATAGAAAGTACACAAACTCATGGAAACTAAATAATGCTATTCAAAGATAACTGATTTAATTGCATTAAGTTGTCTTTGCATCTATGGGATGAAGCCACCCTGATGATGGTTGCTAGTCTTTTGTTGTGTTCCTGAACTTAGTTTCTAAGTATTTTTGAGAAATTTTGTGGCTATGTTCATCAGAGATATTGATGTGGTCACTGGATACCCCTGGGAAGGGACCCTGATTGGTGGATGGCAGATGCACTGTCATCTAAGATCAGCAAGGGGAGAAGGGGAGAAAAGAAGTTATTTAATAAACAGTATTTCACTTACTCCCATATGACTAACGCCATCAGCCAAGCAATCAGTCAGACCGCCCTCATGGCAGCACGGTTGCTCTGCACTCCAAGCATGCCCCAAGGAAGCTGCATGACTTTCACAGATGCTTGCTGCCAGGGCATAATTCCAGCTCCTGAAGGCCTTAGCACAGTCACGGGAATTAAAACAGCTTGGATTAGACTTTTTTTTAAATTTTTTTGTTAATCATATCTGTCTAGATGATTCATGTCTTTCTTAGTAGTAGCAGTTCTCCTGGTTGCCAGCAGAGGGCCTGTTGAGATTGGCCTGAACAAAGCAAAGAGTGTATTCTACACTATGTAGGCAAATTGCTGCTCATTGCTCAGCTGGCCCCTGGCGCTGCAGCATTAGGGCCAATCACAGGATATGTAAAGTTGTCTTCTCTGCCCCACTTTTGACCTCCATATTTAGGAGAAGGCACAGAGAATGAAGCTGTGCCATCATTAAACCACTATTGCGGTAGATATGGAAGCAAACATAGCAGCAATATCAAGGAGACACCGCTGGAGGCTTCTGCAGAGTGGCTAGATCCCAAAGGCTGGGAGCTAGAGGGCCAGCCACAGCAGAGAATGCCAACCTTCTGTGCCTACTTGAGACCAAGAGCTCTGGGCTGGCGGCCAGCACAGTAAGCACTGGAGGGACACTGCATTCAGAAGCAAAGGGTCACAGAGGTTACCTAGGACCCATGCTAACAGAGCCTCACCTTACGCATTCACAGTCCCTGTCCAGGTAGAGCAATACAGCCAGCTTGCTGGCAGCGCTGGCAGCTGCCCACAGTGATGACTCTAGCTAGCATCAGGCAGACTAATGGAAAGCATCAGGACCAAGACCTGGAGCTGCGCAGCTAGGACAGCACAGCAAGCATACCCCTTTACTAGAGACACTCTGCTTGAGTCTGTTCCTAGAAGCTGGGGCTGAGAAACTCATGTGAAGGTCAGATGGGCTTTTAAGAACTGTGGAGCATGCCTGAGTGCTTGAGGAAAAGGCCCATGGGACTTGGAAGAGATGAGGGCCAGGTAGCCAAGGGGAGTGCTGCTGTGCCCCAGGCTCCAATGAACAACAGGAGGTGCTGGCCTCAGCAAAGAGGCCCAGCACTAGGCTGTGTAAAGCTGGGTCTCAGCCTCATGTGTCTTTCCTACATGAAAGACAAACATCACTTGATACCCAGCCCAAGCCCTCTCCACCACATTCAACAGATGAATCACCATGGTGATAGTCACTGTATAAGTGACAATGGGTACAAGTCATGACTTTTTGATTTTCTTTTAATTTCACACTCAACAGACTAAAATCAAAGAAGGGACCAGGCAAACTGATCCAAAACAGGTGCTCTGATCTATTCATAAGCCCAGAAGAACAAGCGATGCCACCCACAGAAACCTTGATTATCACAGTGTCATACATATTTGGAAGTGGTTGGTCACAATGATAACCCAAAAAGTTTCCAGGAAAGAACAGCTCCCCAAGAAGCTGTGGAGGAAAAAGATTCTGTGGAGAAATGAGTTAAGGAAAGACTGGATGTGAGTTCCCAATTTAACAGAGTTGTACTGAAACATCAAAGGTACCGAGAAATCCTACAATACAAACCATGGTCTAATCTCAGCTATCCTGCCAAAAAGAATGATGGGGGATCATGTTAGACATGTAGACGATGGGTAACATTTACATGGCTTCATTGGCTTGTTCTTTTGGTCAGCATCCTGCTATGTAAACAAGCTGACCTAGAACTTCAGATCTGCCAGCCTCAGCCTCCCGAGTACTGACTGGGATTCTAGGCACATTCCACCACACCCAGTTCTAACTGCCTCAAGGCTTCAAGAAGGAACGTATAGATGATGTATTGAAGACATAATCATGATTATCCCAGGATAGAATGAATAGAAACCATCTGTTTTTAAAATGTATAATCTTTTTTTTTAACAAAAGGAGAGGAAGGGAAGGGGAGGAGATGAGGGGAGAAGGAGAGCAGGAAAGAAACAGCTGAACAAAGAAAGTTGTAGTGAGGGTCGGGGGTGAATGGAGGGACTCCCAATCACCATGGCTCACTAGATCCTGTCAAGAGAAACTAGGTTATTCTGGGTAGGTTTAAATGGGAGTGAAAAAAAAATCACACATTATTTAAGCAATGAGTGTGAAAAGTCTATGGGTGGTGTAAGAGAACTGCTGACAAGAAGTAAATGATGCTAAAGTGTGTGTGTGTGTGTGTAAATGTGTGTGCACATGCATGTGTGTTCATGTCCATGTGTGTGTCCGTGTATGTGTCCGTGTGCCTGCTTATGTGTGTGTATGTATGATGAGTATGTGCAAGCCAGCAGCAGGGTAAGCATGTCATTTGAGATATGGAGAGGAACTAAACCCAATGGGAAGGCCTGGGAACAGAGGTCTGTTTACTTAAAGACCCTAAAATGAACAGCTTAAATGCATGAATTTGTATTCTAGTTAAGTGGTAAAATTTAATGTCATTTCTTTCACATGTAAAGCTGTGGAAAACATTTTAATATGGAAGGTGACACACCAGCATATATACGAAAAGGTAGAGGGGCTGGAGAAATGGCTCAGCAGCTAAGATAACTTGCTGCTCTCTCAAATTATCAAGGTTTGGTTCTGTGCTGGCTGTCAAGTTATGTCAACTTGACACAAGCTAAAGTCTTCTGAGAAGAGAAACTCTCAATTAAGAAAATGTCTTCATAAGATCCAGCTGTAAGGCATTTTCTTAATTAGTGATCGATAGGGAGGGTCTACCCCACCCCACCCCATTGTAGGTGAGGTCATCCCTGGGCTGGTGGTCTTGGGTTAGCAAGCTGAGCAAGCTGTGGGGAGCAAGCCAGTAAGCAGCATCCTTCCATGGCCTCTGGTTCTGCTCCTGCCCCCAGGTTCCTGCCTTGCTTGAGTTTCTGTATAGACTTCCCTTGATGATGAACTGTGAAGTGGAAGCATAAGCTGAATAAGTCCTTTTCCTCCCCAAGTTGCTTTGTAATTGTGTTTCATCACAGCAATAGTAACCCTAACTAAGACAGACTTCCCAGAACGCACATGGTGGCTCACAACCATCTGTAACTTCAGTTCCAAGGGAGCGGATACCTCCTGGTCTCTGCAGGTACCAGACATGCTAGCAGTCCACATACATACAAGTAGGCCAAACATTCAAATACAGAAAATAAAAATAAATAAATCTCCCTTTAAAAAAAGGTCCACATATGCATATGCAGAAAAGGCAGATTAAGGTACCTGCCATGGTAACCGCCAGACCTCCTCCGCTGCTTTCAAATTCCTAATTCCTCTATGATGAACAGTGTGTGTATTGTGCTGTGAATGACAAAGGCGGCCAGGAGCCAGGAACAGGGACAGGTCCCACGGTGACAGAGTGTCAGTTGCAAGGTAAAGCAAACAGTGGCCTGACAGGTGGAGGAACAGGAGTGCAAGGACGAAAATGTACCCACAGTACCCGTACATACAAGGAACAGCAAGGATGGTGACTGCCAAGCTGGTGTATGTGTGTGCAGACAGGGATGTCACAGTTAAAAAAATAGGCATGCAGAAAAAATAATACCAAAAGAACAGTTTACACAATGGGTGTGATAAGGAACAAACCAACTTACAAATAACACACCTTCATGTCACTAATAAGCAAAGGACGAAATTTGTACTGAAACTTTAAAGTACTGTATCATTTCCCCAAAACCTAGTTGTAAAATGGGAATTTTCATGCAGTGTCTAAAATACCTGAACATTACCTTAAGTCTCTAATCTAAATCCTACAAGCTCTTCTTTGTTCTCTGAGAGGGACGGAAAGCAGGAGCCTTTCTCGGGAGTGTTTTCCAGTCCTGGATTAATATCTCCTTCTCAGAGGGAAGATGGCTAAGCCTCAAATACTCTGACATTTATTATACTAAATTATTAGGCACATATTTCTTCCATTCTCCAAATAATTATGTTCCTTTTGTTTGTTTATTTAATGTGGAACTGAGGTTGAACCCAGGGCCTTGTTTATATACAACAAGCACCCACTTTACCACTAAGCTTCATCGTAAGCCTTTGTATTATTTTCTTATGTATGCATATATTTTGTGTGTAGCATGTCATGTACACAGGTTTGTGAATGTGTGTGTACATCTGTGTGTTTGCATATGTGTATGTGTGTGTGTACATGCGTGCATGCATGTAGAAGGCAAAGGTCAACACTGGATGTGTTCCTCTATTGCTCACCCTGTACCTTTTGAGACAGTGTCTCTCGCTAATTCTGCAGCACCAGATGGCCAGCAAGCCCCAGAGATCCTCCAACCTCTCCCTGTCCAGCACTGGGATTATAGGCGTGTGTTGCTTTTCTTTTTCCACGTGGGGGCTAAGAACGTAAACTCAGGCCGTCGTGGTCACTAGCACTTTACCAACCAAGTCCTCTCTCAGCCCTTTTGCTCATCTAAGATACCTCTCAGACTGTTTATACGCTCTCAATTTATGCTAGTTAGAGAGGGTGGGGAAGATTCTTTCTCCCCAACGGTGTGTATATACTGCTGGCGTTATGCTGTCACCAAGGGTTAAGTCATATCCCGCAACTTAACTGTACCTCAGAATGACTATATTACGAGGCAGCATCTTTAAAGGTGTGATTTAGAACAGGGCTGGGGGCAGCTTGATCCACTGACACTGGAGTCCCTACCAGAAGAGGAGACAGGGACAGATGGGCACAGAGAAAGACAACACTGAGCCTGAGGAGACTCCACCCACAAGCTGGGAGAGGGGCCACAGAGGCAACAGCCAGGCTGGCATCTTGAACTTGGGTTTCCAGCCTAGGAAATGAGAGAAAAGTCCTGTGTCATTCTACATCTGTGACGATCGAACCAGGGACTCACTGGAGGACCAAGGACCAGCTGTGTGACCAAGGCCACACAGAGGCATCTCTGCGCTCTTTCTTACAACCGCTAAATCAGTTATCTGACCATAGATAATCACCAGCACAGAGCCACAGAATGGAGTTCAAAGGGCTCCATCCCTGGCCATGTTATCCCTCTGCTCAAGTTCTCATTTCCTTGCGAGAGCCGCAGTGTCATCGCAGCTAGTGAGTGACAGGGTGGATCAGCATGTTCCGTGATTCCTGAAGAACAGTGCCCTGGGCGGGGCTGAGGTCCCTCTTTTCTGTGTGAGGACAGACTCAATGACTTGCCAAGGTCTCTTTCTGGCCCATGACTCTGGGCACAGCTGTAAAAATAAACTTATGGTTAAGATCAATGGGAAGAGGCTTGTAAATCCAGGTCTTCAGGATGCAACCCTATGACACAGAAGATGACAAATGCCCAGTGCATATTTGTGTGACTTGCAGATTTTCCCTGGGAAACCCTATCCTGGGATCCTGCAAACAGGAATGTGGGACTAATTGAATCAAAGGAGAAGAATGCCATTGTCTAGATGTGATCTTCCCTTTTCTGTGCCCTTGACACTTTGATCAGAGACCCATGGTGGCTGGATCCAGGGAGGCTCTCCACATCCTGCAGGCACACATGGTCCTCATGGGAAATAGTATAGTGTCTGAACAGAACCTACACATGACCTTGTATGTGTCATTATTGCTGGACTGCTTAGGATCTGCCACACAACTGCTGTGCTATTGCTTATGAAACAACCAAAAGGAAAGCCACCACCATGTTGAACACATTCAGGCGAGATGGAATATTTTTCAAGGTTCTCATCAGTGCTGGTTGGCTCTGCTGATACAGAGGGTGGGTTGCCAGTTGCTAGGAGGATGCAGTTCCTTGTTAGCTACATGACACAGGAGAAGAGCCCATGTCCTGACAGAATAGGATGCTGGCACTCTACAGCTTTTCTGTGACTGTCCTTTCTTCTCTGCCAGACCCCCTCACAGCCTGTGGTGTCTTATTGTGACCTGTCACATTGTCTTATGGATGAACAGTGAAGACTGATGATCCCTCGCCCCCATTATCAGTAAATCTAATCTTCTTTCTCAGGTGTGAATCAATTTACAAACCGTGCTGCTGTAGGGATAAAGACATGCCACCCCAAAGTAAGTATGCTACCCCGAAATCTGCCAGTGTGACACATGGATTACTTTGGACAAAGCAAAGATGAAGTGACAGGTACAGGAAGCAGCCTTCCCCAAGCTGGACCATTCTGAACAAAAGCAGAGACTCCTGAAAACTAAAACTTCCATGAATTCCTCTGCAAGGAAGTAGAAACAGAGACTGTGCTTTTGTTTCCTGGCCGCTCAGACCCAAATAATTACACAAAAACTATTTTAATTACAACAGGAAAAAGGGCCAAACACGCTTCCTGTCTGTGCTTATGGTACCTCAGACCACGTCCTAATGGGCTGGTATCTAAAAGACTATTGGCCTGAATGAATTCCCACAACAGGGACATTTGCCATCATGAAGAAGACAGACAGCGGGTGACAAGAGGAACCTATATAGACTGACCTTGCTGACAGCATAGGGACATTCCTACAGCTCTCTGACAGAGGAGCCCCAAATCCTTTCCCTTTGTCTTTTTTTTTCTGCAGAACGGGGCAGAGTTCTGGGGCAGGGTCTCTCTGAGTAGTCCTTGCTATACCAGAACTTTCTGAGTAGGCCAGGCTGGCTGCTAACTCAGAGATCTGCCTGCCTCTGTCTCCGGAATGCTGAAATTAAAGGTGTAGATGACCATGCCCTTCTACTTCTTACACCCCATATCCTCACTAGTTATTCTTTGTTAAGATCCTCTATAAAATCCAGACAGAGGGGCTCACGCCTATAATCCTGGTACTTGGGAGGCTGAGGCAGGAGAACTGTCATGCATTTGAGGCCAACCTGGTCTACACATGTTCATTGCTCATGTTCATAAATCTTGCTTTCCTCTTAGCAGTCTGTTTTCCAATGCCCCACTGGGAGCAACTAAGACAATAAAGAAAAAGGCTTATTGGGCTCTGTACTCCCCAGACTCTGCAGTCTTCGTGGATCAGAAGCCAGGGCCAGCTGAGATATGTGGGTCACATGGAGGCTAAGGCTGCAGCTGTGGGGGGCAATGCATATGATGGTTCTTCCGAGGTTGGGGCCGAAGGGACAAACTTTCCCCAGGGCAACTTGCCAAGCCCTCAAGTGTGTGGGGTCAAAAGCACTCTGGTGGAAGAGATGCAGCCCTGAAAGCCCCCACTGAGGATCTGCCTTGTCCCTGTGCTGGGCAGATTCCCTATTCCAAAAGTAATTTCTCTACCTGAAATCTAGACTGAAGCCAGTTCTAGTACTGGCTACATTTAGCTAATTACTAGATAATTGTAATTACTAATTATCCTGACTAGTAATACTAATAAATCCTGGCTGATCCAGGAGAAGAAACATTTGAACACATTTAACCTCCTAATGTTGCTCTCCTATTTCCAACCCCCTCTGTATGTGTGTGTGTATTGTATATACAAGTGCAAGTGTGCATGTACATGTGGAAGACAGAATTTGTTAACAAGGGTCTTCCTCTATCACTCTTCACTCCACCTTATTCTTAAATTAATCAGAATGAGTATCTGTGTGTGTGTGTGCCTGGTACACACACACACACACACACACACACGCACACACATGAATGTGAAGGTGCATAAAGACACCAGAGTAGGCCACAGGGTATTGTATTCTATTGTTCCCCACCCTGTTGTGACATGGTCTCTCTCTGAACATGACGCTCACCTTCTAAGCTAGCCTTATTGGCCAGTGAGCTCCTGGTCCCTACCTGCCTCCTTTTCCAATGCTGGGTTATGGGCTTTGTACATAGCCAAGTCCAGCTTTTTACGTGGTTGTTGGGGATTAAAATCCAGGTCCTCCTACTTGCACAGCGGGCACTACCCAGCAAGCCACATACTCAGCCCCTCCAGTCTTTTTTTTTTTGAGACAAAGTTTCTCTGTAGCCTGTCCTGGAAACTAGCTCTTGTAGACCAGGCTGGCCTCGAACTCACAGAGATCCACCTGCCTCTGCTTCCCGAGTGCTGGGATTAAAGGCACGCGTCACCAACCATCCAGCCAGTCTAATTTTTGTGACAAGGTCTCCCACTGAACATGGAGCTCGCCAATTCAGGTACACTGGCTGGTCCATGAGCCTCCATGTCTGACTCATGCCAAGCCTCTCGAAGCTGCCCTCCACATTTCTTGTATTTCCTTGGGATGTCTTTTCTCTGTGAGAATTCGTGCCCTTGCCTTTCCTGAAAAGTAACTGCTCTCAGCAGTAGCCCTGCCTTTGCTATACCCAAGAACGCTTTGTAATGTGAAAGTAACATTTCACCTCAGGGAAGCCTTCCCCCCCACCTGGACTTACGCTTTCTTTCATTTTGGAAAGTCCTCTTTCAGGACTGTGCTTCTTAGGACAGAGTTTGCATTTCTTCCTCCGTGGTGCTAAGCCCCTCAGTGAGCCCTGGACTCCTCTGGACTCATGGCCTGGTGCACCTCAGCCCCTACTCAGACTTTGCCAGTGGTGCCAAGTGAAACGGGTCAAAGAAAATAGAGTTAAAGTAGTCAGATGTGGCACTGAGAGGATCCTGTACCCTTCCCTACTCACGAAGACAAACCAGGAACTCACCTCTGCTCATCAGGAGCAGGCCACCCTTAACTACACACAGTACTTCCTTTGAGTCTTCAGGAAGGTACCATTCTCGCCACGGGAGCTGACAAAATAATTTCAAACCCAAGAGAAAAACTGAAGCCTGCCCTCATTTCCCAATGTTTTGGGAAAAAAAAAAATCCTCATCTCAGACTCACCACCCTGGTAGAACTTTAGTCCCCAGCAGGGAAAGCTGGTTTTCATCCCCTTGGAACTGAGCCTTGGAAAGGCTCAGATTCCCTCACCAAACAGCATCAGGGTGTAAAGACATCAGTCCCAAATAGAGTGACCATGTGAAGGTGTCCAACCAACACCTTCTAAGTCCTCCACGGAGAGCCAATGCCAATGAACAGATGGGGCATAAGCAAGCGTTCGTTCACATGACAGCCTCAGCATGTGAACTTAACAGCCCCGGGTGGCTACGGCAAGGTGGTGCTGCTCCAAGTGCTGGCCAAACAGATCCAGGAAGAAACCACGTGACAATGCTACGGAAGAAAACAGTTACCGTGCATGAGCTTACGCAGCTCCAGGGAAGAAGCCAAGAGCATCGCTCACGTCAGCTGCTCCCCAGAATCTTCCAGGATTTGATTGTATTATACTTCGGCGTGGTATTGTGCTGTTTCTCAAGCATCAGGTTTAGCCCCAGATCTGTCCTAGTGTCTTGGTGGGGGTCTCTGAGAGGATTCTGGCACTAGCTACTTCCTTGGCATTAAAATGACTGTCAAGAGGCTTAAAAAAATGGGTAGAGACTGACAGAATATGGTAATTTCATTTCATAAAATACGTTTAGCGGAAGAAGACAGGCTAAACATTATGTCATGTCTCATGCACAAATGCAAACTATCTCAAGCTATCTCAGGGACTGACATTAGATTTTGCAAATTTCGGGGAACACCCTTATGCAGATCGAGTGAACTAGGTCAAGGAATTTTCAGAACTGTAGTGCTGTGCAGTGGGATTAGCAGTCAGGAGTCCTTGCTTCTCCTGGGCTGTTTCCAAGTGGAAGCGCTTAGCTGCTCAGAGGCCCAGTTCCCACGTATGTTGAGTAAGGAAACTGGGCACAATGACATTTAAAGGATCCTTCTAGCTTAATGAATATTCATGTGTGGAAACCAAGCACACACTGGGCACCAAACTCAGCCTTCACAGAGGAAAGTGATGAGGGCCTGTGAGGTCAGCAGACAGGGAGAGGTCAGGCCCCATGGAGAAGAAGCAGCATTTCCATGCCTGGAAAAACATGCCACCATAAACCACTCCCTATGCAGCTGTTTTTCAAACCCAGTCATTCCCTGAGCTTCAAAGAGCAAGGAAAGGGCATCATTAGTGTCCCATCCACTACATCACCAACCATGGAAGGAAGATGTAGTGATGGGGGAGAGCAGGCCTGCTTTTTGTCCCACCCGGCTCCCACACGG
>LOJH01043148.1:0-11034 GCA_001685095.1 Ellobius talpinus
GATACACAGATTACTAGATATGGGTTAAGCAAGATGTGAGAGGTAGCCAAGAAGGGGCTAGATATAATGGGCCAGGCAGTGCTTAAACGAATACAGTTTCCGTGTAATTATTTCGGGTGTTAAGCTAACCGTGCAGGAGCCGGGCGGGACGAAAAGCAGGCCCGCTCCCCTTTCACTGCAGCCAGTGGATGGCATAAAAGTATAAAAGGTAATTTGAGGTGTTCTGTGTTTATGACAGTCTTTGTACATGTGAGCCTGCATCATGTCAGAGGAGAGGGTAAAAAAGATGGGATATACTGTGTTGAGAATGATCAGAGAGCACTTTTCTGTCTTTTTTCTTTACTTGGCTGGTTTGGCTACAGTAATAATGCACAAATGTCACAGTCACATCATGAAGGTTGAACTTCTCACCCTTGTCCAAACCTCCACGGCATCTCTTAATTATGCCCGATCAATTCTGGCATAAGCATTTGAATCTGGCTTGTGAAAGGTGGTTTGGGGCATGATTTACAATGAATAAAATGTATCTGTTGTGTAAATGTCAAGGATCACCTTTGTAAAGTAAGGTGTTTTTTTTTTATAAAGAAACCACAATAAACCATAATCCTCTGGCCACAATTGCTCCTAGGAAAGTCAAATCTCTTCAAGTTCAGGTCCAGTGGAAACTGTAAATTGCACATACTAATTCCAAAAGTTCAACTTATGCCCCCTGAAATCTTGCTTCAAATAAAAGAATTATATTAAAAATGATCAGATTTAAAGAATCAGTCTGTGATACTATCCAATATATCTAGCTATTTTACCTTGAATTTCCAATGACCACAAATAATTTCCTACATTATCAGTACAGATTTACTTTTTGTCTTAAAGACAGCCTCTCATTCTGAATCTCACTATATAATTCAACCTGACAGTGAGTTTCCAGTAATATTCTGGACAAAGTCTCACAAATGCCAGAAGAACACACATTTATTCTTGATTTTAAGATTTGTCCCTTCTATCTGTAGCACTGGACTTGAGAGGAGTATAGTATTGAATATAGTATATCATCTTATATACGTTCCTATTGCTGTGCGGAAATACCATGGCCAAGCCAACTCATAAAATAAAGCATTTAATTGGGTATTTGCTTACAATTTCAGAGGTTAGTCCATTATCATTATCACGGGACAGTGGTGGCAGGCAGGCAGACACGGTGTTGGAGAACTGGCTAAGAGCTGACATCTGAACTGCAACTTTCAGGTGGGGAGAGAAAGACTGAGCTGGGCATGGGCTTTTGATACTTCAGAGCCAGTGACACACTCAGTGACATGTTTCTTCTGAAAGAGCACACCGATTCCAACAAGAACACAACTTTTAAATATTCCCAAACGGTTCTACTAAATGAAGACCAATAATTTAAATCTATGAGCCTATGGGGACCATTCTCATTCAAACCACGACAGGTAATTTTTTACATTCTTTGGCACATACAAGGTTTTCATTAATGTGTAAAACTTTACATGTATTTGGAGGAGAAATGCATTTTCTTTCAAGAAAATTTTGTTTGTTTTTTTCTTTCAAACTTATATTTTTGACAGATAATATTATTCTTCTTTTTAATTTTAATTGAAGATGGAATTAAATCACATTGATTCTTTTTCTGCCTTTAGCATCTGCCATGTCCCCTCCTTCCTGTCCTGCCCATTTTCTTCTCCTCATTCCATCTTAAATTGGTGATTTCTTTTTTGATTATTATTGACATATGTCTATATGTATATATGCAGCTTGCCTGGCCTGCTTAGTGTTGCTTACATTTTTATGAATTCAAGGCTCACAGATAAGTGCAGTTTCCTCTTCATCAAAGAAACTGCATCAAATGGAAACCATTACAGAAATCACAATTGGTCATCATGCTGAGATGAGCTGACTAACTGTGAGGATCTCAGCCTCAGTGGATACAACCACAACATAACTGCTGCTCCAGTGGCTCAGGGAACAGTACAGAAAAGGAAGCAGAAAGATTAGAGGAGCCAGGGGACCAGGAAGTGTGCTCTAAGATGTGTCTCCTAGAAATTAAAGTGAAGCTGTACTCATACCTTAACAATATGGTTACCTAGAGCAAGGAAAACTGAAGAGTTGGAAAATCTCATGGGGTCTCAGGCCTAGGGAAAGAACTACTAGCAGACAATGGCTGCTGAGAGAAAGAGAATTAGTATCTACCAGGGATGAGTCACTAATTGTTCATCAAATAATATTATTTTATTAAAAGTGGATGAAATATCTATAAACCTTAAAGTAAATATTTTGGTCAGTTTAGGAAAGCAAGTAACTACTACTTAACATATAGAACATAATTCATTATATTATGTTTGTTCAATTTAGACTATTGCCATAACATTTGTTTTAACTTTTTTATAATTTGTAGAGTTGTGACTTATTTTTCCTATAGGAAGAAATTCTGAAACAGCTCTGCCCTTTGGGAGAGTAAGTATTTTGGTTACAGTCTGCTATTATAGTAAAGTAACATTCTGAAGGTGGATAGGAAACATTTCTCTTTCTGTTGTATGGAGCTGCTTTTTAATAGAAAGAAGAAAAACAAACTTTATTTTCAGTAGAAATAAAGACGGAAAGCCAACATTGATAAACCTCACCGTAGTTCAGGATTAGCTACAATTATTCCTGTTTTCTTATTTATCTAGTTTTCTTCTCCACTTAAATTTCATTAGCATATTCCAGTTCCATTGATAGTCATTACTAATCCCAATCAGTGGTCAAGCTCAAGGTAAAAGGATAGATCTTCTATAAAAAATATGTTTAATTACTTTTGTTAGCTTAGGAATGGGTAGATCAAAAGATAGTGAGATTTAGTATAAGAACAATTGAACACAGTTCCATTTAGTCAGATGCTTTCCCTCAATTGCAAAATTGATTCTTTTGATCAATGCTATAGAGAGAAAAAGGTAATCTTGCAGAGAAGTGGGATGGAAAATGGCCAATCAATAGGACTTGACAGTACCACCCGGAATCTGAAGTGACATAGATTCCAAGAATTGTTCTGGTAATGCACCCTTGTAAATACAAATAAAATAAGCAGATGCAATCTAAATCACTTTCCATTTGATTTAGTCCCATCGCTGGTTTGGTCTGCGGTCTTGACTAGGCACATATTTTCATTTGAATAAGAAGTTTGCATGAAGGCTTATGTGTTGAAGGCTTCGCTCCCGGCTAGTGGCTGGAAAGGTGTCTAGGTGGTGAAGAGGTGATTCAAACTTGAGAGCACTAATTTTATCAACGGGTTAATGGATTGGTGAGTTCATACTGAATTGGCTATTAGAAGGTAAAGCCTGGTAAGGCAGGGGTATAGGTCCCTGAAGTGTTCCTTTGGAGGGTGTATTATGTATCTGGCCCTCCATGTGTCTCATTCCTAGCTATGATGAGGTCAGCAACTTGCTCTGCTATGGTCTCCAGACTGCTGTGGTGTTTTGCTTCACCACAACCTAGGATAACAAAGCCAGCTGGCCAAGCACTGAAACCTGTAAACCCAGGGTCAAAAAACTCCTTTAGTCCTTAAGTTCTCCTGTCAGGCATTTTATTGGGAGTTATATCAGAATACAAAATGGTCAAAACACAACATTCCCAAAAGACATCTTGTCATGGTTGGTGCACAGCTTAGCCCACATTTAGAACTTGGGAATTGCATCAGTTTCTAAAGCAGTCAGTGGGATATGCTTGCACTTCACCTTCCCAGAGGCATCATAACCATGCAGCAAACTAGTTGGGTAAGCTTGATTTTTGAGACCGGACCCTAAGGATGTGTTTTCTAACAGCAGGACAGTGCATTAAGAGGGATTTAGCTTTCTGGATTCAGAGAAAGGTGGAGAGAATTAGTCTGTAAACAAGAAAATGACTCATAGTGGTGCAAGAACTAGAGAGTGAGAGAAGCCAGAAGTTACAAGTGGTGACCAGAAGCATTAGTGCTGCTGGGAAGGACAATGAGACAGCTGTGGCATGGAGGATACTGTTTGATTTGGTGTGTTGGTTTAACCTTCTCTATAAACCCCACTGTTTTTTTTTTTCTGAGAGCACTTAGAATGGCATAGGGAGTCCGAATTCTTCTAGATAAATCCTCTTCAGCCAGCAGGTGTGGGAACTAAATCTTTACTTACAGTTTCAGATTAATGTTCTTTAAAAACTACTTCATGTCCCTTGAGTTATCTTTTGTCTGTTTCTTTGCCATCTCCACAAAGTAGATGGGGCCTATATTTCTTTTTAGAATGTCATTTGCCTTCTGGATCCATCATTGATTTTGACATTGTGTCCAAGGCCTCTGAGCAGGTGGAGTCCCTAGAATTCAAATCAAGTTTGTCTCAGTCTTCTTAAGAATAGATTAGGCAAAGTAATATGAACTAATGATCAAATAGGTCTATGAAGAAAGTTTAGGATACATAACTTAGAAGTTACAATAACAATCTTTAGGGAAAATTGACATAATACTTTTTAGTGAACATTGATCATTATAATGAAGATTGATTAAAAATCCAAATAGACCAGATTATGCCAAGGACTTTAGCAATTTCCAAGACTAAAAAACAATGAAATACTAGTTTATTTTGTTACTTTCAATCTCTTTATCTATTTCAGAATTTAAAGATATGCCAAAGTTAGACTTGGGAATGTATGATAATCTAATGGGATCCTATGAAATATGAAGATAAAGAAGATAAAGAAATTAGTCCACAAAGGACAGGGCACACATAGCACTAACCTCCAAGCTGCAGAAAATGAACTAGACATACCAACTAGACACTCTGAGGCCTGCATGGCATGTTCTGATACTCTGATGGAAGTTCAGATCTTACTGACCTGCTAACTTAGCACTGAATTTCCCATATACATTGCAGCCTGTGGATTCCTATGTCTTCTGCTATCTGCAATATGGGGAAGTCAAAGTACATTATTAGAACTAGGGGATATAGCTTCAAGCATCACTTATGCACCACTTAGATTAAAGTCCAAGAATTATAAAATAGAAACATGTGCACTTAAATGATTTCAGTTTCATTTTGTGTAGCTTGTTCCTTTATGCCTTCCTCCATTTCTTCAATTTTGTAGAAGAGATTGTATCTAGAAGATGGCTACCATTTTTGTCCTCCAAAACTCTGTTACTGAATTTATGCATTTTATATACTATTTTTAATTTACTTTAATTTTTTATACCATACATTTTGATTATATTTTTCTTGCCCAAACCTTCCCACATCCCTACCCACCCAACTTCAAGATTTTTCTTTTTTTCAAAAATATTTAAAAAAAATCCCAACAAAACAGAAAGAAACAAAAAGTTGAAAACAAAACCAACCAACCAACAAACAAGAAGAAAACAAAACAAATCCAAAATAAAAAAAATCACACCAAACACTGGGAGTCCATTTTTCGTTAGACAGTTACTCCTGAGCCTAAGACCTGCTTGGAGTATGGTTAATATCCCAGTCACTCCATTTATATTATGATTCCCAGCAGGTCTCATTTACAAACAGCTTCTTGGTTGGGGTAAGACTTTGTGTGTATCCATTTCCCTTTCTCTATGGCCAGATTCTTGTCTGGCTTGAGCCTATGCAGGTCTTGCTCTTGATGTCACAGTCTCTGTGAGTTCATGCATGCATTAGCTCTGCTGTGTCTGAAAGATACAGTTCCCTTGGAGTTGTTCACAGACTTACTATCTTCCTGCCTTCTCTTTTCATAGACCTTTGAGTCTTGAGAGAAAGAGTATGGTAAAGACATCTCATAAGGTAGAGTGCTCCAAGACCTTTTATACTACACATATTGTTCAATAGCAAGAAGAAGCTCTCAGAGGAAGGGTGAGGACTGATTTATAAGTATTACACTGATTTATGAGTATAGTAACATGTCATTATAAATCATTTTATTGCTATATTCATTTAGCAGGATAATAGTAGTAGGTTTTCCTCTAGAGCCCAAGACTTATCTGGCCTCAGGTTCTTGGTATCATTTACAAAGTCAGGGAGGGATTCTAACTCACAGAGTTCGTCCTAACTAAATACAATTAAAAAGTTTGTTACTCCAACAACATGTTGACCCCTATTGTACATATTGTGCAGATAGATCATCATTATAGGTTCCCGTGTTCATATCTGGGGAACACTGATGACATTTTGTCTACAGTAGATGTATAGTGTCTTCTAGTACTGTCAATGATATTCATTGGGGTTAAAGTTTTTAGTTGGTACCCAGCACAATTTTTTTTTCATGTTCAATGATGTAAGTGGTGTTTTAAGTAATAGAGCCTTATATACTGTCATATTGTAGAGGGTAACTAATATCACTATCAATAACCTCTAATGCTTTGAGGGGACTTTTAAGACCATTCTAATCAATGACTCAAATGAATCTGTACTTTCCTGGTGCTGGGGGATCTACTTGGCAGCATATGACATTTAGTGGGGGTGATACTCTCTTATACATAAAGACCTGAACGATTCCACAAATAAACTTCATAAGCTGATAAAACTTTCAGAAACATAAGACAAACAAAAGTAATACTTAAAAATCTGGTGATTCTTACAAATGGCAAACATACTGAGAAATAAATCAGGGAAGAAGTCCTATTCACAATAGTCTAAAAGAATGTATTTTAGAAAAACTTTAATCAACAAAGTGAAAGGCTTATATCATAAAAACTTTAAGACATTGAAGAAAAAAATGAAAATAAAAGATTAAGAGATGGAAGGATCTTTCATGCTCATGGAACAGTAGCAGTAACGTTCTGAAAATCTTCATACTACCAAGGTAATCTACAGGTTCAATGAAATTGCCATAAAAGTTCCAACTTCAAAGAAATTTAAAAAGAAGTCTGAATTCATATGGAATTCATATGCCCTGTTTCTGATGTGTATGGTGTCTTTAGCAAGAGGGACTTGCCTTCCATCTCTGGAGAGTAGTCAAGGGCAGCAACAATAGGCTGTTTATTTTAGGAGTCTCTTAAGACAGCCCTGGCCATCAACATAAACAAGGGCTTCTCATGTCTTATACTGTGATATTGTTTGGTGGTTTTTGGCTTGGTGGCTGCATTGTCTCTTTGAAGCATCTCAATATTTAGTGAAAAGAGCTCGGTGAATTTGTGTTGTCTATTTAGTGCTCAACACTGTTGCTTTTGTTTAAAAACATTTTTATAACTTATGAACTTGTATTTAGTTAATACAAATATAAATTTTCTATCTTTTAAAATTCCCTTTCTGCTTTTTATTTGCTATCTAGTTGTACTCCTTTTAAAAGAACTTACTGTTATACTAGTGAAATTGAATGTCCATTTTGAAGATTATGAGGAGAAAAGGTTCGCCCTCTTACTTACATTTGTCTCATTTCTAACTTTAGGAAGATTCGGGATGCAGTCCAATATCTTGTATTTTATGTGCCAGACTTTGAGGAGATGGCCCATACTTTCCAATTCTCTTTTCCTTATCAATAGTATGGATTGAAAACTGGCTTTTCTAAATGCAGTTTAGGATTGCCTAATGCATTTCATGTAAATTATAAATAAAATCAAGAGATTCTATATAATGATCTCATTGCCAGTAAACTGCGGTATTCAAATGAAGGCAGCTTCATTTTAGCTCTCAAGTGTAAGACCAATGAGAGTTGTGAAGATTTAGTCTTTATCTTTGGCAAAGATTTGTGGCACGAGGGAATTAGACATTCAAATTTATTATTTATGCTAATGATTTTGAGGAAAAAATCAGTGGAAATCATATTTTAACGTCTGCTTCTTAATTATCTTATTGGTGAGCCTATTTTCTACTGATCTTATGGATAAATATGAGCCTCTTAGATTTTCTATGTATTTTCTAAAATAATAACCAAAAATAAAAACTGTGTCATAGATCATCTGCTTATTATATATCCTATGGCTAGCACAATGAAAGCCTGTAACTTCACACGGCACACTCCAGGCTTCAGTGACAAGATCCATGTGCCTTGAATGTTTGTGTAGCACAAAAGTTTAAGGCTTGTGCAAAAATCACTGATTTTTTTAAATCAGAATCATTACTGTCAAATTGAGTTTAGTTCTTACACAGATAAAAAGTCATAATATGAAGAAAATCATGGATGTGCTCCCTTTTACAGGAATGAGCCTACTTCTCAGTATCTGTGTAGTTTTGAGCACATGTGGGCTGTAGTGTACCGCTCCTTGAAATGTGTGTTCAAATAGGAGGCTGTAATCGGGAAGAATACAAGAACTCTAGACATTACTCTCATAAGTAGGCAGCAGTTCTGTGTGGGGAAAAATTCTTCCTTATTAAGAAAAAGCGTTATAAAGGGCCCTTTATAGATAACTATTTTTTTTTCTTTTTTTTAGGTGAAAAATATTTCAATTTTAATAAGTGCTGAGCATTACTTATACATTGACTTAAAAGAGGACTAAGTGTATAAACAATTCAAAAATGAAAACTTACATTGCTTTGCTGCCTTCTATTGGTATGTCTGCTGACAAAAAGAAATGTTAAAGATCATGGGGATGGTTCCTAATAATTTGACAGTAATAAGTGCATGGTGCTTGTTTTCATAACTAAAACACAGAACCTTGTATTTAATGTTATCAACCTTTAAAGCACAAACTGATAGGGAAAAAAAGAAAAAATAATAATAAAAACTTTGTTTTCTGACTGAAATTGTTCCGACAAAAAATAGGAATAAGATCTGTGAATTCTCAGTGTTAGTTACTTGAGATTAACTTTGCATCTCCGGCCTTGACAAATTTTAACTAAATGCAGTTGTGATAATACAGAAATGTCACAGAAGAAAGCAGCTATTGATAGGCATTCATTTTGAACTGTAGTGATTATAGATGTGATAGTCCAAGAATAAACTAAGGAGTGGAATTATATATTCAGACAACACACATCCCTGGGTGCTTCTGGGTTCTAGCATTGTCTATGGGAGAAAGATGCACTAGATCTTCTCAAATGATTAAAAAGTCAAGTGATGCTAAGAACCATGTGATTACATGTACATGACAGTGGAGGAAAGAGTGAGGAGTTCTGACAGGAACTTAGAACTCCCTGTAGCATTTCTTTCACGATTCTCACTAAATTCTCCTGACTATGGGAACATGTTGTTATATTTGTCAGAATTATACACTTCAAGTGTATTATTCTTTTTATTGCATGTAAGTTATATGCTGCAAAGTACATTAAACAAAGTGTTTGCTGCAAGCTGAAAATTGACGGTATATTGATAAGAAATGCTCTGTTTTCCAAACGCTTCTTCCACATTTGGTTTCCCAGCTCCTTATGCTTTACTCGGTCTATGTTTAACTTGTCAGAAACAAAGAAATGCAAATTTTTGTGTGTGTTGTGTGTGTGTGTGTGCATGGCATGCATATATTTATGTGTGTTCACATGTGTGTGGGGGTATAGAATTGACAAGGGTTGTCTTTCTCAGTTTTTCCCTACTTTATTTATTAAGGTAAGGTCTTGTCTGAACATAAGACTTACCTATTTTTGCAAACTTAGGTGGCCAGCTTGCTCAACCGATCCCTGGTACTGGCCTCCCGAGTGCTAGGCTTACATATAGGCTGACTTCCTGGCTTTTATGTGGATTCTCAGATCTGAACTCTGGTGTTCAGGCTTTTTTGGTAAGTGTTTTATCAACACTTACCATAAAACAACATCTCTAGCCCCAAAGCAATACATAAAAAATTGTTAAAATACTTACTTGCAAAACGTGTAGCATAACACCATGAGTAATGGTTGCTACCTTCAAAGGCTCCAGCTTTCAGCAAACAGAGCCTGTGAAAAAAGCTTCACCAGTTATTAACTGCATAGTCATTACTGACCAACCGTGTCAGTGCTTTTGTCTGAATTCATTGGGGTTGTCTCTATTTTTATGTTAAGATTGGGCTTTATAGATTTGGCAGTAGCTTCAGTGGTGATAAAATATTATGCTACAGAAAAACAAGATATTGTTGTTATATTGCTTTAATTCTGTAAAATTAGTAAGAACTCAAGGTTAGGAAAAGAATCAACTTTTCTAACTCCTGTTATTGGAAGCTCCAGAGCTAGTTAGCTCTGTATTCTACTGACCCTCATGGGGGCTGTACCCCCTTGTGCTCAGCTTCTGATTTCTAATTCCAGTCATATCTAAGGAAACTGGCATGCTTAAACAAAATAGAATCTATTTTAGGGCTTTGATCAATGAGAATGGACAGACAATATTTTGTTATTGCTAAAGGCTAAGATTACTTAAAGAAATTAAGCCCTGCTACTGAGTTGTATAAAGAGCTGAGCTGAGGGGCCTTTCAATGGCTGAGAGACAGTGGAGACTGAAAATCCAGTTGCAATGACAAGCCTGTGAAAGACCATCGATTCAAAACAAAATACAAAGGAAAATGGAAAATTCAATATGCAGGGAGGCAGTTATGATGCTAACAAAGACAGTTTTAAAAGTAGATGCTCATTTAAAAAACATAAGTAAGGTAGATACAGATACACACATATCCTGAGTAAACACATGTATATTATTTCTGTTGCAAAGTTTAAGAATTTTATATATATATATATATATAGGTTTTTTTGAAAGGCAATATTTAAGTGTGTTTTGAAGCAAAAAATAGAAACATGTTAGGTTCATTTTTTTCCTGCACATTCAAAGAAAAGTGCGTATGTGTGAGTGCGTAACCAGTCTATAGGAAAGTGTAAAGTCTTTAGGAAGGTTTAACATAGGCAAACATTTTCTTCTGTCAGTCTAGAGCAGAAAAGAATATCAAAGCATATTTCTGTTCAAACATTTTCAGAACACCGCCATTCTCATCCAGTAGAATGATATTCTACCTGCTGATCGTATTTGATGGTCATGTAAGTTAACTAGCTAATGCTGTGTATTGGTATGACAGTCTGTTTCCCAGAATGCTGTCCTGGGAACATGTGGGCCTTTGTAGTCTACCAGTTCTATTTCAGTGCTCTTTTCTTCTGCCATGCCCTGGCAAAATTCAGAAATATGTTACCAGTGGGTGGTGGTTTGTTGATGGTTTCAGTG
>LOJH01043149.1:895-14051 GCA_001685095.1 Ellobius talpinus
CTCTCTCTCTCTCTCTCTCCCCCTCTCCCGTGCGTGTGTGTGTGTGTGTGTGTGTGTGTGTGTGTGTGTGGTGTTTAACACATTCAGTACACCTTATATTTCTTGTATGAAAATCCTATGTTGTAACCACATCTGGAGTCTGAGTCCTTTGGTACAGGTTTTTTACAAGAAAGCAAATTCCAGATAAGAATCCTTGGTGAACACTGGATTTCTCTCCAGAGGTCAGGGGTCAGTTAGTTGTGAATTTTCATGGTGACATCATTGGTGGCCTTGGTAAAGGCACTGGGAGTGGCAGTGCTGACCTTGACTGATGTGTAGAACCTATCAATACCAGCTATCAGCAGTTGCCTCTTTGATACAGCAGCAGCAGAGATGATGTCAATGCTAATGGGACATGGCTGAGTCTCACCAGCAAACACCCACAGTTGCCACCTTGCATGAGACTGAGTGGTACTTTGGCAATCCCTTTCCCCAAGTAGCCTCTCTGCCCAGCAGCAATATGATCACTCCTCAAGTAGAAGTGGGTAATTTCTGGAGCACTTAACACCCAGAACTGCAGGGCTATTGTCATCCCCAATAGCAACAAAAGCTTTGAACCAGGTCTGCTGCCAGCCAAGTCTGGTTCCCCACTGGCATCATCTGTAGTTCCTCATCTTTAAGGGGTAGATGAGAAAGATGCCAATGTCAGGTTGCTTATGGGCAGGGAGAATAGGTATATCTCCAGGGACTTGCACCTTCATGTCCTTGTATTCAGCTTTGCCACTACGGGTCTTACAGTTTCAGTCCCAGCCATTACTACTAGGGCCACACCTGAGACTCTGGGGCCTATTGCAGAATCCTTCCCAGAAGCTACCTAACCCTTTCAAGCCTGGACCATAGACTCTTGAGCCCCTTTCTGCACTATTGCTATCCACTATAAGTTTCTTTTTGTAAAATGGGAGTAACATTATATGGTGAACATGAAGTAAATGAGTACATGCAACCGTGTTTAGCACCACTGTTGTATAGCAACTTCCTACAAGACTGAAACATCTCCTTCTGCAGGACATCTCTTAAGATAGAAAATAACTCAAATAGCTTCAGGCAGCACCTGAAACTGACCAGATTCCCTAGGTCCCTCCCTAACAAGAGAAAATAGGAAGGACTGCTGAGAGCATTCTCAGAAAAGCCAAGAAGCAAAGAAAAATATGAGACTAGCCATGCAGCCTGAAAGGGGCAGAAGCCAGACAAGATGCCTGGAAGAAGCTCAAGCAAATGGAGTCACCTGGAGAAGATCCTCTCTGACCTGCAGAGCTGCCCATAAGCTTGGAATGTGCTTTAGATTTCCAACTTTTCTGAATAGTCTCCTGTGCTGAGGTAGACTTTGGTGATGCATCTGACTTTGAAATACTTTCTCTACTGTAAGTAACCCTTACCCGTATTCCTGAAATTAACACCAATAAAAGTTACTGGTTCACCAAGTTGGACTTCGGTGGTGTCTGTGCTTCATCCTGTTGTAGGCACCCTATTTAGAGTGAGTGGATATTTGTGTTGCATCTCCTCAGGAAAAGTCTGTCTGTCATACAACAAGCACCAAAATTTAAAATATTATAGACATGACTTCCCATTATATTAGTGAGTAGTCAATAATCATTACANNCAGGTGTTCCAAACTGTCCTTTAGTTGCTGTGTCAACAATATACTGCCAGGGAACCAGCAGAGATCTCACAGTCCTCCTACTGTGTGTGATGTCATATGGGAGCAAAACCACTTTTTGTTGCCTCCAGAAATTGGAGGAGCCATGTGACTTCTTTGGGGAACAAGGCCTGAGAATAACATGAAAGGCTCTCTTTGTGGTAAAGCCCTGGAGACTCTGACCCACTTGGCAAGGACCTGTGGATAGTTCACTGCATGAATCTGGGCATGACCCTGGGAGTGTATGTGCCACACGCTCCTTGCTTTCATTATGCGAGCCATTCTGCTGGCCTGAATGAGTCACAGTAGGTCATGAAGTTTAATATTATATATTTGTACAACTGTTCTGGAAAGAATGATTTTAACCATAAGAGATTTTTATGTTGCTAAATAGATAGCAAGAATTAATGGGAACATTCAGGAACATAGAATGAAGTAGAGTCAGAGAAACCAACAGTTCCATTTCCAATAGCTGTGCCACTACCCTAAGAGAGATAAACATAAGGACAAGGGATAAACAGTACCAGCTCTTAAGCATAAGTCACCAGGATATTTTGCCTATAGGATTAATTGGAAAAAAACAATATATCCCCAGAGGCGACAGAGTAGTTCAAAATGTAGAATGGGTTAATCCCACTTTGGCTGGTGAGTTGATCACGAGAACCCAGACCCTACCGGATGTAAATGTTAACCACAAGAGACAAAACTCTCTCTTACCCTGAATGATGTTGCAACCGCATGTGTTGCCAACTGGGCAAACTGTTCCATGTGTACGTGTGCCTAGTTAGAAAGGTTCCTTTGTAGCTTGCAAAACTGCTTACACTCCTGACAGTAGACATATAGGTCAAAAAGGTAATGGCTACCAGTGGGAGCATTGAGTGACAGAAGGGGAAAGAAGCAAGGAAAAAGCTAGCAATTATTGTAACCATTTTTAAAAGCTTAGGAAGTAAAATTGTAAAACCATTTCTGCAAATCACTGAAACTATATATGAAGACAGCCCAGGTTATCTGGACTTGCATGGACAACAACGGGTGATCACAATTTTTTCATGCTGCCGACTCTATCATCCATGCCAGGTCCACAAACCTGTCTGAAGCAAGGCTTCCAGCATGAAAAACTACATGGATATAAAGATATACCATACAAAGAAGTTATATGGAGAAAAACTCTTGATCTCTTTGTCTTTGAAAAACAATGATTGGAAGTAGCAAGCATTAGTATTCAACCCAACCTGCCTTTCCTCATTTCCTTAATTATAATGATATGTTAGGTTATCCAAATAATGCTAGTATTTTAAACAAAATTTATTTAACACAAAATTTTTCTATGTGTTTCTTGAAAGTATTCTAACAGTGATTTTGTATATTATGATAAATTGAATTCAGTTATTTCTAAACTATATCTTATTAATAAATGAAATTTCAAAGTGCTGTGTCTATAATCAAGAGCAATGAAGTTATTTTAATAGCATTATTAAACACAACCTAATGTCATATTGGATATTAAACTAAAACATTCTCTTTCATATAATTTCAGGCATTTGCCAAGAGCCTTTGTATATGGTCTATTTCTCATTTGACTTGTGCCCTAGGATTTCTATCCAGGCTGTTGTACATTTATATTGAAATATATTGTTAAACATTCTAGTAAAGAATTTACTAAGTGAAATTATAATAGAAAAAGCATGCAACCTGTGCAGTTGGACTTCCTTCTGTGTTTGTGTTTGGGGTGCTTTCAGAAACCCTCATCAAATCAACTGATTTTGTTAGACATTTCACTGTCTCAAACAAACAATATTTTACTTACTTTTCATCAGCCCACATATCCAGAGAGGACAGTGGCATGCACATTAAGCCCAAGAAATATAATGTCAAAGAACTCTGTATTATTTAGTAACTTTGGGGAATGAAGAGTACTAAGCAGAAAAATATTATTTTCTTAAATTCTGCTCTATTACATACTCTAGAACCAACGTCCATAATATGGGGTGGGGTTTTTTTGGTCTGTTTGCTACCAGAATTTCCCCATGCCCAATAAGAAAATTCATTTTATCTTAATGAAATGATAAAGAAGGGAAGTAGAGAAATGGACAAATGATTGAAGCTATTCAATTCAAACAATCTGTAGCATTTTTTCTAAGAGAACGTAACAGGAACGTATAGAGGCCATCTGTGAGATTCCGGAAATAATTGAAGAAGGATTCCACAGAGCCAAGGAAACATTGGAAAGGAAACTCTGAAGCCAGGTGAGCCACGGAGATAATGCTGCCATTCCTATTATGTCAAACAAAATGTCTTGGCTTCGATAGATGTGAGCTTGCTGCAGAATACTGAGCAGAGTATTCTGTTTTGTGCTTCTCTGGGTTTAAGAAATGCTATAATTTTTTTAGTGTATAAATGGCCACCAGTTCAACTGCCTTTCAAATCTCTTTTCATTGGAGTTATATGTAAATGTTCAAATGGAATTCTTGCAATTAATGAGTAAACTATCCACTGAATCCTTGATTAAATAACTTTCTTCTCAATTTATTTCCTATGCTCAATAAGTGAGCTAATAACTTACATGCCAATAATTTTATTTCACTCAATAAATGCTCATTTTAGCCTTGTCATTTTCAAGGAAAGAAATGATGGATAGTTCAGCTTCTAAACATTGGAATTGCTGAGTTGGGTATACGCTGCTTCTATATTAACAAAATCAAGTGTTTAATTGGAATTATAATTAGCCATTAAGTTTTATTGGTAGAATATTGTGACATAGTCATTTTATTTCCTACAAAATTCTTCATCTGTTACACAAGCTAACTCATTGTTAAGAAATATGTCAAAGGAAATTTTTAATTTCTGAAATGAAGACTTCCCAGGAAGTTCTAACTTTTAAAGTATATATTAATATTATTCCAAAAACATCAGTCATTCATATAAAAGTTGTGTGTGTGTGTGTGTGTGTGTGTGTGTGAGAGAGAGAGAGAGAGAGAGAGAGAGAGAAAGAAAGAAGATAAATGTGTGTGGAACAGAATGTAAAGAATTACAGAACAGATTAAAATAAAATAAAACTTTCCCCAAAATACAGAATATTTGTATTAATTATTTGGGAATTTCATGCGATGTACTCTCTTCCCATTCCTCCCAGGTCCACCCTCCCACCCTTGCACTCTCCCCTCCCCCAAAATGCACCAAGTTCAACTTGAGTTGCTCATTCACTTACTGAAGCACATTCAATATCTCAGTGGCCAGCCCCTTAAAGATAACCAAGTCCTTCCCCACTCCACACTCCTGTCAGAAGTCATCTACTGTGAAGAACTACGTTTCAGCATCTTTATCACAATTTTTAAGGACTTCCTGTCCGGACTGTTCTTTTTTGCAGCAGCGGGGGGGGAGTCACAGAAGACTTCAATGTCTGTCATTTTCATTTATGAGTCTGCAGTCATCAATACCACTGCAAAAGAAGCTTCCTTGCGCATAGCAGCCAGCAGACCTCACAGTCAGATATATGACTGCTTTTGCCTTCTAAGTGCTAGAGTTAAAGATCACCCTATTGGCCCCAATTATTTTTACCTGAAGTATTTATTTTGTTCAATGATTTGGTTATTTCTCAGTAGCGTTTGTTTATTGTGTGGAGGAACCTTTCCAAAAGAAAACAAAATTAGTTTTAGAAGAATTCAAGCTTTACATAGAGAGAGTTAGTGATGTAGGAAGTAGCAATTTTAAATCTACACAATTTTTTTTCTTCATGAGGGGAACCATTCCATAGCATATTTCAATGTGTCTAGCATAGTAAACGTTTAATTAACTAAAATTGTTGAAAGGAAGAATTTTCATTCATCAATTACTCAAATTTATTTTTAGACTTTTATATATTTTAATGATAGATCTATACAAATCAAAGTACGAATGCAAAGAGATACATTTTATACTTAAATTGTACCATGTATCTTTTAGTATTTACAATTCAGAAGCTTCGGCGGCAGCGTAATTCATCACAATAGTATTTTGCCCTGTCTTCTAATCCCTGCTGAGTGTTCTCTTTGCCTTAGTACTATGCTCATTGTCCTCCTCATTCAAGCTTCAAGCCCTGGAATTTTAGGATTAATCTTTATCGCTTTATACATGGACTCCAGTGATAATATAGCTAGTAGTTTACATCTCTAAAAAAAAATCAAATCCACCAAGCAGATGATCCCCTTGAAGCATAATTCCATTCATGTTACTCTATTACCCATGCTTGAAAACATTTACTGGCTTCCAGTAGCTGATATTGTTAAATTTATTTATAACCCTGTCTTTTAGCACATCTCTTTCCAACCTGATGCTCACAACTTTTCTGCTGCACAGCCCCCACTCCCCTGCCCCCACCTCCACTGCACCTGAACTCCTCCTTACTCCTGCACTTTGTGGGCCCTGCCCACATTTTGTTTTCCTGCCATCCTTAGCAGGAAGTCCTTTCCATTCTACAATGCTTTAACCCATCTTTTCATTTAAGATGTAATGCACTTTTCAGTTTCTTCAAGAAACTGTCACAGAACCTTCGACCACAAGCACTCTTTCTGAACTCGTTGCCACACTTGCTGTTGGACTATTAATGACACAGTGTAGTAATCCTCAACATTTTTGACATAAATACCTTCTTGCACTCTTAAAAATTATTGGAGATCCAGGGAATTTTAGTTTAGGTGGGTCACAGCCATCAATATTTTTCATGTTATAATATAAAGCAGAAAATTAATTTATTTTAAAACAGCAGTAGGTTTGTTGCTTGCAAAATTAAGTAATATATTTCCCCAAAAATTAGCAGCAATTCATTTTTTACAAATCTTCTTGATGTGTAACTTATTAAAAGCTGCATCTTTTTATCTGCTTATATTTAGTCAAACATTATAAAATCTCATTATAATCACTTATGAGAGAATGAGGTTTGAATATCTTAGGAGGGCTGCTTCATCAAATCTATTTTTCTCCCTAACTACTTGTGAAATATAAAAGAACAAGCATTCATATATGGTTATAATTATTCAGGCACAGATTACTCTCTTTGAAGTTTTAATTTTTAGGTAATACTAACAGTGACATTTAAGAAATGAAATACTTGTTGCCAATCCAGAGGTCCTGAGTTTGGTTCCCAGATTCCATGTGGGAAATAGACAGAACCAACTCCAGCAAGTGGTCCCCTGACCTCCACACACATATGTACCATGGCACATGTGTTCACACTCATACATGCACATGCTCACATACAAATAAATAGAAATTTTTTTAAAAGAAAATATATAAAATAAGAAATAACACAAAAGTTATAGCAAAAAGAACAACACACTGTAGGAATGGCAATGCAAGTAGATAAGTACTGTAGCACTTGCAAGCATCTTTGACACTTCTTTCAACCTTGCCCCTCCCGCACAAGATCCTTCTTCATCCCTAATGCTGGCCACTACTCCTGTCTTCTGATGGATTAAGTAACACTTCAGTTCAGACTGTTTTACGTGATCCTTCCTACTTTAAGAACTCCAAAGTATAGCTTCTGAATACCAGGGAATGAGAGCCAGTAGGTATTTCTCTGGGAAATCACCACGACAGATGTTTCTGGTTGGTTATAAAGCTTTGCACAGGAGGCAACAGAAATGATACACGTTTGTTTTCCTCCGAGATAGCTTACTTGAGGAAAAATATTTGTGTTAGCTAGCAGCTCTTTAACACTCTTCTTTTCCTCAAGCCGGAATTCAAATTACTTCTCAAATAAGCTACACGTATTTAATTCCTGAATTCAGTTATTTCTGTGGGCAAACTTGAGTATCTTGAGCTATCAAAATTCTTTAAAGTTACAGAGGTAATACCTTTGCTAAAGGAAAAATGTTTCCCTTTGAATACAGGCACCAGAAAAACACAGAGCAAAGCCAGAGTTCCACAAGATAATGCACCTCTTAGATGTTTGCGTTTCATCTTTGAAGGGCTCTCCTAGGTTCATGCCCCAGCTTTTAAATGGGTTGTTTGTTTTCTTAGTGGCTAGGGTGGTTTTTTCCCCCCAGCTCTTTGTATATTATAGATAGTAGCCATTTGGTAGACATAGAGCTGGTAAAGATTTTTTTTTTTTACCAGTTCTATAGGCTGCCTCTTCACTCAAAGGAGCCATGTGGCACTTTGTTGTATGGAAGCTTTTTAGGTTTATGACAGCCCACTTATTAATTGTTGGTTTTTAATTCCTGTGGTATTGGGATCCTTGTCAGAAAGTCTTACTGTGTGCCAATTACTTCAAGAATGTTTCATACATCCTCTTCTATCAGTTTGAGTGGTTCAGGTCTCATGTTGAGATTCTTGATACATTTGGAGATGAGATTTGTTCAGGGTGAGAGATAAGAATCTAATTTCCTTCTTCCACATGTGGCTATCCAGTTTGATCAAGATCATTTTATTTCATCCAATGCATATTGTTGGCCACTTTGTCAAAAATGAGGTGGCCATATGAGTATGTGGGTCTTCAGTTTAATCTCATTGATCAATGTGTCTGTTTTATGCTAGTACCAGACTGCTTTTATTGCTATTGCTCTGTAATATAACTGAAAATCTGGCATGCTGCTATCTCCAGCAGGTTTTCTATTGTCCAGAATTGTTTTGACTGTTCTAGCTCTCTTGTGTTCTATCTGAAATTTAAAATTTTTCTAATTTATGTGAACACCTTAGTTGAAAAGTTGATGGGGATTACCTTGAATATTTATATAGAATGATTATTTGAAAATTCCGATATTACTAGTCCATGACAATGGGCAGTCACTCCATATTCTGGTGTCTTCAATTTCTTTTTTACATGTCAGAAAGTTATCATTGCACAAATCTTTCACTTCGTTGGTTAGACTTATTCCAAGATTTTTAGGCTCCTGTGAGATTGTTACCCTGATTTCTTTCTCAATATGCTTGCCATTTTTATATAGGAAGGCTAATAATTTTTAGTGTGTTAATTTTATTTCCAGTCACTCTGCTGAATATATTTATCATCTGTAGGAATTTTCTGGTGGACTATGTAGGGTCTTTTATATATAGCATCATTTCACCTTCAAATAAGGATTCTTTGATTTCTTTTTTCCCCCAATTATGCCTCCTTTTATTTCTTTCCCTTGTCTTATTGTTCATCTAAGACTTCAAGCACTATCCTCAACAATGAAAGGTGAGTAGACATACATGTCTTTTTTCTTGATTAGTGTAAGTGCTTTGAAATATTTTGTTTTGTTAGTTTTTTTTTTCTTTTTCTCACTTAGCCATACATTGGCTTTGGGCTTCCTGTATACCTTTGTTATGTTGAAATATGTTCCCTGTATTGCTAGATTCCCCCAGGTTCCTATGAAGGGATGTTGGACTTTGTCAAAGGCATTTCCTGCACCTAATGAGGTGATCATGTTGTTTCTCACTTGAGTTTATTTATACACAGGAGTCAATGGTCAACAGCACTTGCTAGTTCTGAGACACATTTCATATAATGCCAGAAAGTGAGATGTGATGTGTTTCCTTTCAACTGCTCCTCACGTCTTTCCTCTGATCAGTTTCAAAATAAAATAACCTGCATTAGAGTCTTGTGTCAAAGTCTTCTTTGGCCATTATCTTTACCCCTTTAATGAAATTATTGGTCCCCCCCCTTTTTTTAAAATTCATCCTCCCAACAAACCTGTCAGGACAAGAATTTTGGAATATTCAATTCTATATTTTCTGCAACTACCACAGAGAATAAATTTACTCTGATTTTGTTGAATAATTGATAGCATTTTTGAGAAATATGAGTGCAAACAAGCTTCAGACTGGAATTGGAAACTTCAGAACTATGAATTCATTGATTAATTATGGAGGAGTTAAAGCATCTATCTTTTTATCATTTTTTGTCTCATATTGTAAGATATATGCAATAAAAATTTTGTCTGTTATCATACAAAGCAGAGGTTTAATACAAAGCAAGAAGTATGTTTCATGGCATCTGTCTGACTCTTTTCAGCTTCACAGACCTACAAATTGATAAGACTGAAATTTTATTAGCTATCATTTGCAGTGGTTTGATTGAGAATGTTTCCCTTCGGCTCAGATAATTGAACCTTGGTCCTTAATTGGTGGTGCCATTTGGGAAGGCTTAAGATGTGAACTTTGCTGGAGGAAATTTGTCCCTGGGGACAGTTTCTGAGTGTACATAACTTCACCCTGCTTCCAGTTTGTTCTTCTTGATTCATGCTTGTGGCTGAGATATGAGCTCCCAGCTTCCTGCTCCGGGACTCATGCCTGATCCTTCCTGCTATGCTTCCCTGCCTTGATTGACTAATCCCTCTTGAAACTTATGCTAAAATAAACTCTTCCCTGAGTCACTGTGGTCATGGTAAAGCATTGTAGCAACAAATAGAAAACTAATCACCAATGGTCTACATTTTGTTAGAAATGGTCAAGTGTTAAATTAAATATTCCTTATAAATGATCCTATTTAGAAATGAATAGAAGGCTTTGGGGACCACAGTATTACTCAATGTCAGAATATCTTTGTGCAACAATTAGGAGAAAATTCAATCATACTATAATTATAGCCCGTCCCTACTATTTTAAAAATATTTACATCAATCCACTTTCAAAGTCAATAATCCCTATTGACAAAAAAGTGTCTCATTCTTTATTTTTCCCTTTTGTGTTTCCATACTTCCTCACAGATATTGAATTTGTCTTTATTTGAAAGGTGAGAAAGAGAATATTTGACCGCAGAACAGTTTGGAGATGAAATATAGGCATCTACAATTTGTGTCATATATGATCTGCATGCCTAAAGTATCATTTGATATTAATAGACCATTCAAGGTATTAGATAATTTTGTGCCATATATATATATTTAAAATATAGGTGTCAGTTTAGCCCAGATTATACATGTGAATCTTTCTATACTAAATGATAAACGTTTATATCATAGTTTCAAATTTCTATATAAAAATAATCAAGGGCTGGAGAGATGGCTCAGAGGTTAAGAGCACTGACTGTTCTTCTTTGTCTGTGTCTTAGAACAATGAACTGACTGTTCACTGGCTGTCCTGAGTTCAATTCTCAGCAACCACATGGTGGCTCACAACCATCTATAATGAGATCTGGCGCCATCTTCTGGCATACAAACATACATGCAGGCAGAACACTGTGTACATAATAAATAAACAAATCTGATTTTGAAAAGTTGAAATCTTACATGGTTATCATAAAGAATTATAAAAAATGTTTCTCATATGATACATATTTCTATAATAAACTTATTAATGATGCCTTTTTAGTTTTTAATGTTGTTAAAATGTATATTTATTAAAATCTTTTGTCAGAAGATGTGTATATCAGAGTAAGCAGGGGCCCAAATCAATGAGCCAAAATATAGGATCACACAATATTGTAATAATGTATTGTTGTATAAGTAAATGTCATTTTATGGCATAGTTGCATACAAAGATTTCATTTGTTGATTCAGTTTTAAGATAGACTTGTGGTGTCATGGGCATAATTGAATATACATTTTCAAATATAGGTAAGAGAATAGTATGATTTAGATTGATTACATTTTAATGAAATTATGTCTACATTTGTATGAAAATTTAGCATAAAACTTACATTTAATTTAATAAAAAATGTAGAATTGTTAGCATTGCTAACTTTCAATATTCCTTTATGTATAGGCAAAATATATTCCTACATGAATCTTTAATGATCCAAAGCAGCTTTAAATTTTACAGTTTTCCCAAAGTTCTTTTTTCAACTAAATTTATTTTTAAACGATAATTTTTCATTTTATATACCTATTCCAGTTCCCACTCCCTCTCCTCCTCCTGCTTCCCCCTCACTTTCCCCCACCCTAGACCCCCATCCCCTCTTCAGAGAGGGTGAGGCTTCCCAAGTGGAGTCAACAAAGTCTGACACATCACTTTGAGGCAAGACCGAGGCCCTCCCCTCATATCTAGGTTGAACAAGGTATTCCTCAAAAAAAAAAGGGTTCCAACAATGGCATTCTGACATCTACAGGAAAAAATGGATAGAACTGGAAATCATTGTGGTATGTAAAAAAAGGCAAACATAAAAAATATACACTGTCTCATAAGTAGAATCTTGACTTAAATTTATGTGTATTTTATTTATATGCACATATGTGTTGACATAAGTGTAGAAAGGGAATGATGAGAGACAAGGAGATCAATGGGAGCATGGAAACAAGACAAGAGATAATAAAGGAGAAGTAAGAAGAGGAGAAGAAAGACTGTTCATGTATTTTGATCAATATGTTTTGTAATATATACAAGTATCAAAAGATCGCAGGATAGCCCTTCAATTGGTGTAATTTTCTTAATTTTTAACATACATAAGTTAATAGTTTCACTTTTAAAAATAAGATACTGTGAGCATTCTAAAATTATCTAGTATTGTTAAGAGTTATAATTCCATTTTGAATTATAATTATTATAATGAGTAACCTTCATTTTTGTGTTTTCTCTGATGATATATTACTCATCATTTTCCTTGTTCAACAAAGATTGAGGAAACAGTGACTGACCTTTAATATTTCCTAAGATTAATTGGTCTAAATGTGGCTTGTTTAATTCAGAAGGTGTTTTATCCTTTTGCGTACTGTTAGTGTGAATGCGAGAGAGAACACCCCAGTAATGACAGCATAGAGCTGCAAGGAGGAGCCAAGTGCTTTCAGCTCCAATTTATAAACCTACCCACTTTAATTAAGAAAAGTAATCTGTATGGTAATAGAAAGCCAGCCATTTGCAAGGGGAAGAACATCACTTGCCATAGCATCAAGAAGCTGTATATGTATCAAGAGAAATACATGGAGCCCAAGTGTAATGTATTGTAAGTGAATAATGCCCTGAGGTAATCAAAGTGAGAAGCTCCCTGCAGCAAGGGAAGCCTGTAAACAAAATTAAATTGTCAGTAATTATGGTCAGGTGAGAAGCTTGGAAACATTTTAATATCTAACTTGCTTTTTGAAAAGTTGAAATAGACCATGAATTCTGTATGTTGATTGCCATTGTTTCCCTCTGTGGTTATTTTAATACCCATTGTAAGCCGAATGTGTCAAGGAAAGAATATAGGAAATATATATCAATTCTGAGGTCAGTGAAGCATCTCTGTTACTTTAGATGAGTGTTACTCAAATTCAGTTGACTAAACCATGATAATCATTAACAGAGTAACTGTGAAAATCAATACGAATCTGACCTCTACATCCAAGACTTCTCCAAAGTCTTTGATAATGTATTGAGGATCATTTCACACAATAAGAAATTCTGAGAAAGCACAAAAGCTTTTGTAAAGAAATCTTAATGAGGAAATGACATACAAAATATAAATGTTCCTATGTGAAAAATAATTTGACTAACTAAACTCTTGTTAATTTGCTCTAGGCTATTGTTTTTTATAATCTGTCAATCATGTTTTATTTTTTTATTTCAGACACTTTTTTATTTTTATTAAAAAAATTTTCCACCTCCTCC
>LOJH01043150.1:0-11419 GCA_001685095.1 Ellobius talpinus
TGGGCGGTGCGGGGGGCACTCGGGAGGGAGGCAGTGTTTGGGGCTGCAGGCCCGCGAGAGTCCCGCAGGAGTGCGCCGGTGGCTCCCGCGCTATTGCAGGTGAGTCGGCGAGGCGTGCGGTCACCCCGGACGGTCTTCCGGAAGGGAGAACTCCCGGGGCGGGAGTGGGTGGAGACGGAGGAGGGTGCTGAATTAGAGGGAGGATCCTGAACGCTGGAGGGCAGGCGCTGGACGGAGGTTTAGGATTCTGAGAAGAGGACCCTGGAGAGGGGTGCGTGGGGCGTGGAGAGAATCCTAGAGGGTGGTAGGGAATGAGGGGTGGGAGCGGGAGTGGGGTGGGAAGCTCCGGGAGAGGAGCCTCCCAGCCCAGCGGCTGGCGGTATCAGGAAGGCTTGGCGAAGGAAACTGACCAGGTTGGCACACGGGGTTCCAGCACAGTTCCTTTGGAGAAATGTTTACATAAATTAAGCGAGCATAGAGCAATTATTTGCTTTACATTGTAAAACACCAGAGCTGAATGTTTCCTTTTAATTAAACATAACACTCCAGCATCTATTTCCTGGACAGCTGGTCACTCCACTCCTTCAGCAACCCAGAGGACTCAGTGGCGCGGCTGTCAGACAGTTCGCAGGGACTCAGACGGTCCGGTCCCCGTTGACTCTGCTGCACGTGTAAGAAGCACAGGGAGGGATTTGGAAAGCACAGGACAGAGATTTGGCTTCCTGTTCTTTCAGCCACTGGCCCTAGTGTCCTCTTTTTCTTTATTGCTTGGGTCATTTTAATCTATATCCCTGTGTATCTGTTTTCTCGGGCTCTTTCGGTTGCAAGTGGCAGAAAGCCAACTTAAATTTTATTTTTGAACTTTAATTTTTCATTGACTCGTGCAACTGGTTGGTCACAGTTGCCCCTCCCTCCCTATATCTGTTGATCTAGAACAGCATGGTATAGTGCCTGCTCCATCCTGTCTCACATTGATCCCTCCCTGATCTGAAGGCCAACAGGGAGCTGGTGCACAGGGGTAGAGGCAGCCCCTCCGTGCTTGCCCCCAGAAGATCGGGGCCATAGAGGAGAATGAGAGGCGGAGGTTAGCAGGAAAAACAGGAGGTCTCTCTGGGAGAGGGAAAAGGGGCTGCCCCAGAAACGTTCCCATGGTCTGGGCCACCACCACCGCCTTCTGCAACAACCCAAGACTCCTTCCTGGGTCTACCTACCCACAGTCACACTGTTTCTGTCCAAGGACCACACTCACATGGGTGACAGACTCAAGCCAGCTGGCTTCCCGCAGCCTCAGGCCTGGACAACTTCACCTGGAGTCCACAGTGGGAAGAGGGGTATGAGAACACTTGGGTGGAAATAAGCCTACATCCTGCCTGGAGCTCAGTGCACTGTGACTGATGGCTGGCATGGACAGGACTACTTTGGGAGCGGGGCGGGGACAAGAGAGAGACAGTCAGGACCTGTCTTCATGTCCAGCCTACAAGGACAAGTTTCCTTCAGCTCTCTAGCGGGTGATCCTAGCCCGAGTCTAGACTTCAGCGATGTTCTCTGAAGCCTTTCTGAGCCAGGCAGAAAGTAGCAGAACAGTCAAAGTTCACATTGCTGAGTAGGTAGGCATGCGATAAACTGGGTGTCCAGATCTGCCAGGACACTGGCTCCAAGTGGAGTTAGGAGGCCCCTCTTTCCCTGGCTCCTCTTCATCCAAAGCCCATTACAAACCTCGTCTTAGACCTTTTCTCACTACATCGGTGGATGAGGAATCTGCTTACTTTCCTAAAGGTTCCGCCACCTGGTAGCTAGGAAATTATGGCCCATGGGTGGGCTTGTACCCACTTCTGTCCATCAGGGGTGGAGGAAACCATCGTCAAGGTGGAACCATTGTCATCAGCTCTTCCTGCGTCTCCCCAGGAAGAATAGTGGGAAGCACCACCCGGGGTGGCGACTGCCAGCCAGCATACCCTCCCAGACCTCCCACGATGCTCCTGCTCTTGTAGCTGAGGTGGGAATGGGGCTCACTGGTCCAAGTTCTGAGGTGGATGGGAGCAGCTCTGGAAAGTCACTGAGAGCCCAGACCAGTGTCCATGTGCTGCTGGCTTTCCTCTTTGGGGACTGTCAGCCTCCCTGAGTAGAGATTGGCAGTCCCCCTAGCCATATGTAATCCACATATAATCCATGCGTCCACTCCTCTGAGCGCCACGAGCCTTGTAGTCAGCATGCGTAACGCTGAGCCCAGGGTCCAAGGCAAGACCAACCTCTGATCCTCAGTGCCGCGGGTCACCGGTTCAGGGTGGGCATCACCAGAGACGGGCTGGGGGTGGGGAGCGCCCGTGTGTATGTCTCCACAAGCTTATTTTTAGTTGCGTTATATAAGTGGCTTCATCCCGGCGTCATGTAGGAAGGAGGGGGGGTCTCAGATTTAATTACAGGATGACAGCCTTTGCATTTCAAGCAAGCTGTTCTCCTGGCAAGGCAGGCACGGATTGGGAGTCTGCTCAGCAGAAGCCACCCTACGGGAAGTGACCCCCGGCAGGCTGTCACCCTGCCTTCACCTCCTTCATCCTCAGCCACTTTGCTGAGCTTGGCTTAGGAGGGTAGCCATTTGTCTAAGGTCTCCAAAGATGGTGGGAGATCTGTACCTCTCAAGGGGGAGCTCTCCACCCCCACTCCACCCCACCCCACCCCCACCTGGCAGCTCTTCCTCTCCCCGAGGGAGGGATCTCCCAATCAGAACTCTTCTGTTTTCATTTCCAGGCTAAAGCTTTTGTAATAGGTAACCAGAAAGTTCTAGTAGGAGAGACAGAGAGGCACAGGAGCTTGGGCTTCTGGGGCTTCAGGAAAAGCCTTCCTTTTCCCCTACACCCTGGTCACCCATGTTGTTGACTTCCATTCTGCTTGGCAGGTGCCTGGGCCAGGCCTGAGGGCAGAAGCATTCTTGTCTTTAGGGCTCTGGTTTCGGGACAATCTGAATGGCTGGCCAGCTTGGTGGCCAGAACTTACCAGCAAGAATGTGCTGGGAGCTCAAAGTGGGAGTCTCACTCCTCCCAGCAGGAAGTCTGTTTCTGCTGCAATCAGTCACTTGGGTTTCATCTGGTCTTAAAGGCATAGCCTGCCACAGTGGATGGGGTCAGGTTGAGACCTAACCTTGTCAGGCTGGAGGGGGGGTGCAGTGTGAGGAGAAAGCCTGGGTTTAAGGAGTCCATTCTAGAAACCAGTCAGCTTGCAGGGGCAGGGCAGACACTACATGGCTCTGGCCAGGTCCCCTAGCCTCTCCCATCCCCCAAAGCAGACCTTAGGGTGCTGAGCAGTGTTGGGAGGAGTCAGGGAGTACAGAGCCATGTGGAGGACTCACCGTATTTTAGAGACTGGCACTGTCCTGAACAGGGCGCTCTTCCCCCTCAGTTTCCCCTCCCAAGCCCAGCAAGGACAGTACAGTAGACCCCTGGCCACTGACCAGTGCTCCCAGTGGTGCCTTGTCCATCCATCCTGACTGAAGGCAGAGAGACTGCAACCCAGGGGAGCCTGAGGAGACAGGAAGACTGAAGGTGCCCTGGAGTCCTGTTGGGTCCTAGACAGAAAGAGGACACTAGGTAGACCCTGGAGAACTCTGAATGAACTGTGGACTTTAGTTAATGTGTCAGCCCTGGCTCCTGAATCCGAGTAAATGTATCACACTGGCAACAAGCTAACAACAATAGCTGGCTGGGCTCAGGCTTGGGCTTAGGATGTCTGAGGCACTGGGCTTAGCCCCTGGGACCTCTCTAAAGAAGAAAACAAAGAGGAGGCTGTGGAGTGTCTTTACTCTGAATGAGGAAATGTAGACCAAAGGACCTTGCAGGGCCCTGGGCTACAGGTCAGAGGGTGCTGGGAGCTGGCCCTGCACAGGGCCCATCCCTGCCTCGCTAGAGCGAGCAGTTGGGCTCTCCAGCTCTCCCAGATGTCGATGCTTCTCTCCCTCCTCCCAGACTGCACCTCGGCTTTACTCTCTGCCTGATGTGGTTCGGACCTTGCTTCTCCTCTAGCCTTCATGTGGGTCCTGCGTTCTGCTGTAGGAGGCAGATGAGCCCTGCATGCCTGACTGTTTCTGGTGTCCTGTCTCCGCTCACACATGTAGTGTGGTTGGAAAGAAGGGACCTGGCAGGGCATTTGCCTGGTGGGTGGAGGTGTGAGCCTGGTCTTTGGGTTTTCCAGAGTGTTACCTGGCCCTGCCTCTGTCCTCTTAAACACACACTACAAAGTTCCATTCACAACTGCAACCTCCCACAGAGCCTCCCCTACAGGCAGGCCCAGGAAGGCAGAGGTGTGGGAGATAGACCCTCCCACCCTGCCCTGTCGCCCTGGTATGGGGGGGGACACTTCCCCAGCAACCACCCCCCTTATGTAATCTGCACATCACATCGGCATGACTCCAGGTGCCTGTGGGAGGTAACGCGCGGGGGTGAGTGCAGGGGCGCAAACAAGCCTCGAAGTTTCCTTGGGTGCTTCTCCTCTTGTTACTTTTCAGCGTCAATCCTGCGTCTGCCAGCTCGGTCACCCACTTGCCTATTAGAATACATTAACTGACAATGCAGACTTAAGTAACTTGGGCAGGTGACGGGCTGCAGCGGAGCCCTCTGCACCGAACCCTTGTGCAGCTGGCCCAATGAGCTCGGAGGACTGCGGTCCAGAGATAGGACCATGAGTGGACCTGAGGTTGGTGGGGAGGTGCAGCCGGCAGGCACACAAACATACACAAGACCACACTTGAGTGCTGGGGTTCAGGTGCCCTTGGCAACACAGAAAGCCCACCCCATGTCAGGCACACCCGTTCCTTCTGTACATACCCCGCTTGCAGTGGGGTTGTGCCATAAATGGGTAAATAAGAAAGCTAAAAAAAAGTGGTATTCCGGTCATCAGAGCAAGACCACTCTGTGAAGCCAGCTGGAGCAGCAGCAGCAGCCTAGCCCAGGCAGACCTGGCTGTGCCCTCCTGCTCCGCAGAGTGCCCTCCATAGGCCGGAGTGGTCCCTTACCTTCCCTGGGGAAAGATGAAAACCAGACCTTGCTTCCTGCTCACTGTACGGATTCGCTCATCCCCAAACAAAGCATCCCCTCTGCTTCCTGGTTGCTCTGCCTCTTACATTGCCTTGAACAGGTCTAAAGGTGTTTTCAGGTGGTGGCAGAGGACATTGTTTTCCAGACCCTTAAGTCAAAAGACACCCAACCCTGGAGCCCCGGGGTGTTCCGGCAGGTCCTTCCCCACCGCACAGCCATCCCCAGCTGGTCCTGCCAGAGTGAGAAGCCCAGACATGTACACGCTGCTTCACTTGCTCACAGATGGCTTCCCTGCCCAGAGCTGGCTGCTGCTAATTTGGGCTGCTGGAGGCTCCGTGTGCGCTCTCTCTTTTTTTAATTCCATGTTTATTTAAAGCCAGATTTTGAAATCTTGTCTTCAACTCTGAAATCTGAAATTTTCTTGCAGCGGATCTTACCCCNCAGGACACAAAGTCTAGGCAGGTTTAAGAACAACTGGTCAGGGCCCCTCACAGCAAACATGTTGCGTCAGCATGGGGCTCAGGAGATCCCTCGAACATGTTTGGTGTTTCCATGTAAACGGGGAAGCCGTGTGGAGTGTCTGATCACAGGCCAGCGCCTCCCCTGCTGCCTGGAGCTGCGGGCGGGGCGGACAAGACAGTACTGACTCATCTCTACCACAGCCCTGCAACAGGGCCTGGTGTGGCCCAGGGGCCTAGGACCCCAGTGCCAATCTTCCAGTCGTCTCTCGGGCTCTCAGAGCTCCCCTTACCCGTGGAAGCCACCTCCAGGCTCTTCCTGCTTTCTGGGAAATCCAGTCCACCCAGAAGGGATCCTCCTGGTTTAGGGCTCCGTAGAGGTGTCCAACTCTCTGGTGTGTTGACACAACACTGGACTGCCCTCAGGCAGACAGTGCCCGTGTCTTATCTACCCAGTGTCCTGACACACACAGTGGAACTCTGTCCCCGAATCTCTGACCTAGAAGACTACACCCTGGCATGGTGAGCGCTTTAGAGACACAAGGGCTCACCCAGTGCATGGCACACAACCATAGCTCCCCTTGGCCAGGGCTGAGGCAGAACCAGCTCCAGGAGGAAGGCGTGCACCCAGGGAAGCAGCAGAGCGTCTAAGACACTGCCAGGTTCCCCTGCCCGCCTCTGCCTCTTCTTCACCAGGCCTAGAGAGGGAAGTGTGTGGACCGCGTGAAGGGTGGTGTTCCCGGCATGTCTGGTCAGATGAAGGTGACTGGGAGAGTCCTGGGGTGCTAAGCTTGGCAGTGTCGTGTCTTCAGCAGGTTCCTGTCTTCTCTCAGGGCTGGGACACAGAGGACTGTAGAAAGCTAGCTGTCCCCTGTCCATATGAAAGGAATACTTTGTCCTTGCCAGGAAACCATGGCTCCAAAAGGACAGGCGCAACATTTCACCCCCTGTCCAACCAAAGGTCAGCCGTCCAACCTTTCCAAATGTCACTCTGCAGTCAGTGCTGGCAGGAACACGGAGCTGCCAATGTGCTGTGGAATTTACTGCTAACGCTCACCCCAGGCTGGAGGGCTTGTCTGCGGGAGCCAACAAAATCCTTTCTGCTCAGCTTCAGGAGTTGGCTTTCTGAGTCTCAGAGTGGGTCTTGGTGAACTTGGTGGTGTTTCCCTGCCTTCCCGGGCTCCCAGTGTTTCCAAGGAGAACACCCCATATTCTGGATTCCAGAGGCTTAGGCAGGACACAGGCTCAGAGCCCTAAAGTTGAACTGTGTGACCTGGCCGTTTCTTCAGACGTGTGGCGCGTGTGGTCATCTGTGCTCTTGAGCACTGTGTCACTGTTGACATGAGAACAGTTGGAGAAAACCCCGTGAGTGGCTCCCAGGCTTCCAGCCTGACTGCTTTTATCTAGGACCTCATCCCTTTGGGTTTTACAAAAGACTTCAGGGATCTTTGCTGAGGACTCCCTGAATGTCCTCATCCTTCTGAGGGCTCCCTTTGCTGCCCCCTGGTGGGACGTCAAAGAAAGGCGCCTTGGCATGGAGCGGGTGAGAGTGGCTGGCAGGCGTTGAGGGCAAGGGTGGGTGGCTGGCAGACTCAGTGCAAGGTGTCGGACTTTGTGAGACCGGGCTGCACCTACGGCGCGAGTGACCCAGGCAGTTGCCGACCCTTGGGCCCTGGCTCCAGAGGGAAGGTTAAACTCCTCCCTTCGGCTGAGGGAGAGAGAGGAGGCAGAGGGCTACTGCAGTGGACTCTGCCAGAGCCTGTGGAGGGGACATGGGGCAGCTCCTGCACCTCTCAACCTGGTGCTTCCGGGGAATGCTGTTTTTGTAGGAGAGGGGTAAAGTCACCTAAAACGAACACAGCTCTTAAGGTGTTTAGTTCTGTCCGTTTGAGTGACAGGCAGTGATTTATAACCTGGACCCACCGCCATCTGTCTACCAAGTTCAAAATCATTTTTTTTTTCTCTTCCCTCAAGAGTTTCGTGTTTGCTGGTTTGGGTCTTGGTTGGTTGTCGTCCCTTCGTTTTTGAGATAGGGTCTCATGTAGCCCAAGTTGACCTCGAACTTGTGGTGTGGTTGAGCTTCCCAGTCCTGTTGCCACCTCCCAAGTGCTAGGAGCTGGGATTGAAGGTGGCGTGCATGTGTGCGGTGCAGGCCCAGCCTGGAACGATGAGCAGTGTGGCGCTCCCCCGGACAAGCCATATCCTCAGTCCAGAACTGTTTGTCATGGTGACGCTGTACTCAACTCGCAAGGAGCTGGCTGCCATTCTCCTCTCTCTGGGGATCCATGAGGCTGCCAGGTCCCCTCTGTCCTCATCAACACACCTTATCCCCTGTTGTTTTAGACCATAACCACCCTGGTGAGCAGGAGTGGAGCCGTTGATTTCCTTACCATCTCCCTGGTGGCTGATGAGGGGCTTGCAGCCTCTTTTTCTCTGGGTCTCGTTTGTTATGATGATGTTATCCCATGGAGAACATCATACGTGAACATGCATCTACATGACTCCTAATGTAGTCACCCCCCCAACGCCACCCATACCCCCTCCCACATTCATGATCTTGTCTTTGTTGTTATTGTTACATGTATATTTGATGTGTATATGTACACACATAGAAATAACCCACTGAGTCTCTTAGCTTTGAGTCTGTGCACATATGTCCAGGGCTGATCTCTTGGGACTGGACAGGAGGAGTCTTCTCTTTTTGGTTTTGTTTGTTTGTTTGTTTTTCGAGATGGGATTTCTCTTTGTAACAGCCCTAGCTGTCCTGGAACTAGCTCTGTAGACCAGGCTGGCCTCAAACTCAATAGAGATCCGCCTGCGTCTATCTCCCAAGTGCTGGGATTAAAGGTGTGTGCATTAAAGACCCGATTAAAGACCCGACTGAGTCTTCTCTTTTTAGAAAGGAGCCACAGCCTTCACTCCAGCGCTTCATTCATATGGGAAGGAGCATGCAGGTCAGGTACCTCGGGACAACCAGCTTGCATCTGGCTTCAGCTCAAACCCCCAGCTCTGGCAGGTGCCCACTGACACAGCCATGTGAGTCAGGTGAGGGAAAAGTCCCCAGTTGCTCCTTACAGACACTTGTGAGAGCACAGGTTAGTATGGGCAGGGCTGAGCGGCCAGGGAGCCAGGTCAGTCCCTGCCAGGGGACAGCACCCAGGACTGAGGGGTGGAGTAGGCGAGCCTTACTCACAGGGTGCTGGAAAGGGAATAACGGCCCCGGACAGGGTGGGTTCCCCCAAGTCATGAGCCTGAGGATGGGTGGTAGACAACCTCTTCCCGATAGGCAACAGCTGTGCTGTCCGCCCCTGGTGGCTGGAGCCGGGCGGCTTAGGCAGGAGTGAACTTGTGGAAGAGTGTCAGGGAGAGGCCCAGGAAAAGAGCCGTGGCAGCTAGCCCCCCGCGTGAGGACCAGCAGTCATCAGAAGCAGAGCGGTGGCCCGGTGTCACCCTCACACCACAGCCATTGCCACCCTGGGGTGATGCTGTCATCACTACATCCTACGCATGGTCTTCCAACCTCATCATCCCTATAAGCAAGGGAGCTCTGGCTGGCCCCCAGGGGACTCCACCGACTCCCACACTAGTGGATGTCAGAGGACAGCTTGTCTGAGTTGATTCTCCCCTATCACTGAGTCCCGAGCATTGAACTCAAGGCCTCAGGCTTGACAGCAAGCGTCTCCACTACCTAACTGTTGTACTGGCCTAGTGGAAGGGTGTGTGTTGTTTGTGTGTGTGTGTGTGTGTGTATGTCTGTGTGTGTGGTGTGAGTGTGCATGTGTGTGTGGTGTGTGTGTATGTATGTCTGTGTGGTGTGTGTATGTGTGTGGTGTGTGCGTGTGTGTGTTGTGTGCGCGCGTGTGTGTGTGTTGTGCGTGCGTGTGTGTGGTGTGTGTGTGTGCGTGTGCGTGTGTGTGTGTGTGCGTGCGTTTGTGTGGTGTGTGTGTGGCTCTGTGGTTCTGGCTGTCCTGGAACTCACTCTGTGGACCAGGCTAACTTTGAACTCAGAGCTACACCTGCCTTTGCCTCTAGCGCTGGAAGTAAAGGTGTGCGCCACCACGCCCAGCCCAGTCTCCACTCTTGTCTCAACTCGTCAGAAGTCCCTGTGCTCTTGAGCTAAAATGAGGACAATATAAACTATTTTTAAGCAGTTATCACAGAAGTGAGCAGGGGTGACGCCTCCCAGAGGCTGAGCAGCAGGGAGCTGGGCCATTGTCCTTGCAGAAGTGCAGTCCCTGCAGGGCTGCAGTGGCTCCTGCAGGGCTGTGGCTCAGGCAGACATTCCTGAGAAGACTCAGCTCAGGGGAGAGGGAATGCCTGTGGCCAGCTCAGGCTGGGGGCCAAGGGACTTTCCACGCTCCCTCCCAGTTCCAGCAGCAATGAGGCCCCAGGGCCTCTGGCCACAACAGCAGCTTCATTCCTAGGTGATGGGGCCTGAGTCACCAGCTGTGGGCTCGGACTTGTCACGAGCAGCGCTTACGGTGCGCAGCCTGGAATTTGCTGTTCGGAGTCTGGTCTCAGCTGAAAGTCTCCATTATCACTACATCTGCTTTCTGCTGTTTCCTCTTTTGAAAGAGAAACGGTGCTAAGTGGGCTCCAAGTCCGTGTCTGCACGCAGTGTCGGTTGTCCCTGCACGATTCCCAGAGCTGGACTGTCGAGGGGTAGACTCTGTTGACGGCAGGCCAGGGGCCCCACAAGGCTGCTTGCGGGCCACCACGGTCTTTGCAAATGAAGTTCTATTTGTTTGTACATATTTTAAAAAATATTTTAATGTATATTAAAAAGATTTTATTTATGGTTTGCATGTGTGCATGTGTACTACATGAAGCCAGAAAAGGGCATCGGGTTCTCTAGACACAGCTGTGTGCCAGTGCACCTGGCTCTTATGGGACTGGGGGATAAAGCTCATTTTGCATGCTAGGCAAGCACTCTACCAGCTGAGCCACTTCCCCAGGCTCTGTAAATAAAGTTATATTAGAGCCCCGCCATGCTTGCACACTCACTAGCTCTCTTACCTTCCAGTAGTGCTGGCGATGGCCTACCTTGCCCCAGCGGGAAGCTACTGGCCACCTCACTCCAGGCCTCACTACTGAGCTGGCTAGAGGGCTGCCTGGCTTTGCCACAGCTGCCCCTGGTTGGCTTCTGTTCCCACCACCCATCCTCCAAGGCTTCCAGCCATGCCCGTGCTGTGAGCCCCTGACTGTCTTCTGTGCACTGAGAACCAAATGGCTCACCCTGGCCTGTCCACTCCCGTTGGTGCCGGCCCTCTGCCACCTCCCACCCCTGGGAAGCTTGTCGTCTTGAAACAGAGGCTGGTCCTCCAGTCTCCACTCCTGTTTGCTTTTGTTTTTGAGACAGGATCTCAGCGTAGTCCAGGCTATCCTCAGAACCACGGGAATCTGCCTATTTTTGCCTCCCCAGTGCTTGGGTTAAAACTGTGTGTCACCACGCTCAGCCCAGACTCCACTCTTGTCAAATGCCCCTCAAACCGTGGCTTGTCATTAAACCCAGTGTGACAAAACTTGGCAAGTGCCAGCTGCAGATGGTCAGCTCTGCTTCTGCTGTCCACCACTCTGGACTAACCCTGCCATCTCTGTCATTTCTGCCACTCCCTGCTGCTTTTGTAGCAAAGACTGTTATGTTACATTTGTGTCTGCTTCGCTGGCTCTTGGAGCATTGATTTTGCCTTAAATGCCTCCATCTGATGTGGAAGTCAGTTTCCTGTACTTAACTTTTTTTAAAGACAGGATGTCTTAGTTACTTATTCTATTGCTGTGATAAAGTACCATGCCAAAGGCAACTTTTTTTTTCTTTTTAAGATGGTTTCTCTGTAGCTTTGGAGGCTCTCCTGGAACTCACTCTGTAGCCCAGGCTGGCCGCGAACTCACAAAGATCCGCCTGCCTCTGCCTCCCAAGTGCTGGGATTAAAGGCG
>LOJH01043152.1:0-14050 GCA_001685095.1 Ellobius talpinus
CATGCTTCTCCTACCCAAGACGGATGGTGGTTAGAATCTTCCCGGTAAGCCACAGTCAAGTGGCAATACAGATTATTAGAAATGGGTTAAAAGAATATGTAAGTGTTAGCTAATAAGAGGCTAGAACTAATGGGCCAGGCAGTGCTTAAATGAATATAATTTGTGTGTTGTTATTTCGAGGTATAAGCTAACCGTGCGGGAGCCGGGCAGGAGGAAAAGCAGCCCGCTCCCTATTCACTACACTTAAAGATACAAGTATTAAAGTGAGAAAAATGAACTTGCTTCCTGTGTGTTTCTAGATCTCTGATGTTGTTGATATAGCTAAGATTTGACTCTTAGCCATTATTTTTATTCTAATAACACCATTAGATTTTTTTGTATGTTCAAAAATTGACACCATATTGTATTTTATAAAAGTTTTAAAAGTAGAGGCCAGTGAGCTGGTCCCATCTCTCAAAACACTCATTGCCAAGCCTGATGATCTGACTTGTATCCTTGGGATGCACATGGTAGGAGGAGAAAACTGCTTGTGTGTTGTTCTTTTATCTCTACAGATATCGCTACAGAGATACATATTCTAATAGGTCTTACAGACCCTTTGTTTATTTCCCAAACCCTTCCATGTCCTAAAAGGGTTTTGCATTCACTTCACAATAACTTAGCTGAACATAAACTCTTCTTAGAAGTGTAAACCTTTTGTCATAGAAAATGGGGATGTTGCTTTTGAGTCTTGGTCACAGAGCAGGATCTGAGTTTTGTACTCAAGGTAACCTCCCATTCATATAGGACTGTTTGACTGTTGGTTTTCTCTCTTTCTCATCCTTCCCTCCTTCCCTCCACCCTCCCTTTCTCTTTTCCCTATGTTTTTCTTCTTTCTCCTTTTCCCTCTAAAATTATGTTGACTCCTAAGTGATTTTGAAAGTCTAAATCTTATGTCTGAGTTGGAATTCTCATCCACTGTTTTATTATCCCAACTTCTCTATGTGTTTAGTGTCCTGTTAGAAGTTTCCTTCTATGAGGATTAAATGCCCTGGATATTTCCTGCACTTTTGAAAGTCTGTTTTGGGGACTGGGGTGATGGTTTAGTGGGTGAAGTCTCTTGCCATCAGACCTGTGTTCTCTCTTAGGGACCTACAGGGGGAAGGAGAGAATGTATTCCCTGAAGCTGTCCCCAAGCATGCATGCACACACACACACACACACACACACACACATTCAACTTATTTTTCTTTTAAATTTTGAAAAATGTGTTTATGTATGTACGTGTACCGTTTACATGCTTGGTGCCTGTGAAGGCCAGAAGAGGGCATTGGATCCCTTGGAACTGGAACCAGAGATGGTTCTGAGTTGCCATGTGACTGCTAGAAATTGAACCAGGGTCTTATGGAAAATCAGCAAGTGCTCTTCACAGCTCACTCCTCTTTCTAGGCCCTATAGTAAAAAATGTTAAAGTCTGTTTTCACTCTAACTTACCTAAGAAATCTGATTGCATTCTCAAGCTTCTTTTCTATTTCTGAACTACCACATTTTTCAGTATTTAAGAAAATATATGCATATGAAGTGCTTGATCAAATCTCCCCATATCCTCTCCTTCGTCCTTCCCCTATCCTTCCCACCACTTTTTCTCCCAACTTCATTTGGTCTATCGTCTATGTCCCCCCCCCTCTCTCTCTCTCTCTCTCTTTCTCTCTCTCCTTCCCTCCCTCCCTCCCTCCCTCTATCTATCTATCTATCTATCTATCTACCTATCTCTCTATATATGTATCTCTTAATACTACTGAGTCCATTTAGTGATGCCTGTGTGTCCATGGATGTGGAGTCATCTGTTGAAACACATGCCCATATTATTCCAGTACCAGATATGTTTCTTCTTGTGGAACAGGCTTTAAATCCAATTCTCAGGGTCTGCATTTCTGAAGAAAACTGACTCTTCCTCCCCTGGGAGCCATCAGTCACCAGGAGCTCCTCAGCTAGGCCTGGGGTTTTATGAGCCATCCCCCATCCGTGCTGGAATTTTGACTGGTTTGATCTTGAGCAAATCATGTGCATGAAGTCCCGGGCACTGCAGATTCATGTGTGCAATTGTGTTATTGCGTCCAGAGAATACCATTTTGCACTAATATCTACCTCCTCTCAATCTTTCTGCTTCCTCTTCCATGACAATACCTGAACTTTGGGGGGAGGGGGAGGATCTAGGCCTCCCATTTAGAGCTAAACATTCCACAGACCTTCTTTCTCTGCACTTTGACCTGTTGTGGCTCTCTGTACTAATTGCAAAAATAAGATTTGCTGATGAGTGTTGAAAGGTGCACTTATATAAATATAAGAACTTGGGCATGGTTTATTACTATGTCTATTTAGAAGAATAATAGTATTGAGTCTCCCTTAGGGCCCATGACCTAGCCAGTCACATGTTTTTATCTGAGCAAACAGTACCAGATATGTTTCTTCTTGTGGAATAGGCTTTAAATCCAATCAGAAAGTGGCTGGAGATAAGAAATTATCTAATAATATATTTTTGCTGTGTTCATGGGTGTGTGTGATATATGTGTATGATGTATGTGCGGGTGGTGCATGTGCTTATATGCAGATATATGGAGAATGTCCTATGTCCTGCTCTATCATGCTGGTATTAGTCCCTCAAAACTGGGTGTTTCACTGAACCCAAAGCTAGGCTAGTGGCCAGCAAGCCCTAGCAACCCTGTCTCTGCCCCATCCCACACTGATGTGAGACTTCTAATCGACATAGAAGTTTGCGCTTTTGATTTCTTTTTGACTAATTTGTTGTTTGGGAGTATGCTGCTTAATTTCTATGTTTGTGAACTTTTAAATTTTCTTCCTATTTCTAATTTCTCCTGTCATACCATAGACACATTTGCCTAATTTCGGATTCTTTAAATTGTCTGAGAGTCTTTTTCTAGCCTAATGAATGCTCTAACTGAACAGTGTTTCTGTGGACGTTAGCTCGTGCCCTGCTCTATCTGGACAGTGTGTCTGTGGACTTTAGCTCGTGCCTTGCTCTAACTGGACAGTGTGTCTGTGGATGTTAGCTCGTGCCCTGCCGCGAATCGCTGTGGATTTTCCTGTTGCTCAAGTCTGTTGTTTTCCTACTGATTTTTTTTGTCGGGATCTTTCTGTTGTTGAGAACGGGAGTATTAAAGTTCACAACTGCGGCATTAATATTTCACAGTTCACTTCTGTTAAATTTCGCCTATATCTAGCAATTTATAATTGTTATGTCCCTTTGTGGGATTTACCATTGTTATAATGACGTTCTGTTACTTGTCACAGGTTTTGACTTAAGGCCTGTTTTGAATGAAGGGAAGTCTCGCCTTCTCATTCCTCTTCTGGGAGCATTTCCAAGGCTTCTCTCTTCCGACCTTCACTTCCTCCTTTGTGCTTTAAAGCTAAAGCCGGTCTTCTGAAGGCAGCAAACTGTTGGATCATTGTTTTCTTTGATCTGTTTGTTTGCTCTGTCCTTTGGCTGGATAATCTCACCTATCTAACTTTTAATCAATTATTGATAGGTAAACACTCACTGCTGCTCTTTCCTGTTTGTTTGTTTGTTTTAATTGTTTTGCAGTTCCTTTGACCCATTCTTTTTTCCTGTCTTTCTCTGTGATTTGTGTGGGGTTTTTGTTTGTTTGTTTTGGTGATGGTTTGCATGGATTACCTTTTCTTTATCTTTTGTGTCTGCTGTAAATTTTCCCTTTGTTTGTGGTATAAGGTTCAAACAAAACATCTCAGTTACAGCAGTCTACTTTAAATGATAACTATGTTCCCATACAAAAATTTACACATTTTAACTTTACCCCGCATTTTGTTTTCTTGCTGTTGTTAGAAATAAACTCAGGGTCAAAAGAAAGGGGCTACCACTCCAATCAAAATGTCTCAAGACAAAACTACCTCTGATCGAAAGGGCTCCCTACACACAAGAGGGGAAATGTGAGCACACAAGGCAGAGATTTGGTTTTTACTGTAAGGTGACCGGATTCTTTCCTCATTGGCTGGAGTCCAATCTCACACTCTTTTGTGATTGGCTAGTCCTAAAAGAATCAGTTCAAAGGAAATGAAGGAAAGCGGATAGGAGCTGGCCAGGTCCACCATGAGAGAGCGCAGCCTGGTAAAAATGTTTTACAGAGTGGGCGCATTAACACATCTGCATAAGAGTTTTACAAGGTGAGGGGGAAATAAAAAGATTTAAATTCCTTATCTTCAAAATTTTGCAGCTCCCCTTTGTCCTCCATGACCCTTCTTAGTACTGCCTCCCTCTGGTCCTTCCTTCCCTAAAATAGTTCCTGTCTACCTTTTTTTGTCTTGTTTATATATGTAGTCTACTTTGTCTAAGTTCTGCGCATGAGATAGGTGTCCTATTTGCCTTCCCTTCTGTGTCCCCACTCTCCTTCCTTGGCCCTCCCAGGCCCCTTTCTCCTCTCACATAGGTCAGTCTACGTTGAGATCTGTAGTAAAACAGTGGACATGAAGCAACACGCCCTGGGCATGTGCAGAAGTCTAGAAACAAGCAAGAAGAAAACTCCTGGTGCTTCTGTGTACGGACTTTTGATTTACTCTGTGAATTAACAGTGTACTGTAGCACATGCTTTCAGAGTAGGAACTCTTGATTTTGTTTTATGAAACCAAAGTCAATATCTCGAAGTCAATAAATCTTCACCAAGGGCTGATTGAGAGACAATGTTTCACCCTTGGAGGAGACCTGAGATCGTTTAGTTCTTGTCCTTATTCCAAACATCTGATGTAGTCAGTGACTCACTCAGGACCCAACAACCAGAGTCAGACCAAAGCCTGCATCTCCCTAATTCCAACAGGGTCCAATCCGATAACGCCAAACCTGTGGTGATTTGTGGGCCCTTATCTTTACTTCTCCAATATTCAAATTGCTTTACTTTTCGTAAAATATGCATACTAAACCTATCTGATTTGACAAAAAAATAAAATGATCTTCACAAGGGACGTAATGATTAATGGAGAATTTAGAAATGCTTATTACAGCTGCTGAGTGCTTCTTTCAACAGAAGTAAACATACGACAACACAGGGAGGCTCCTCTGACATCGGCACACGGAGATTTAGCATTATGACCCTCACCTGCTTCTCCTTTGCTGGGTGTTGCTCTCTCGGGAGCCCACTTCAGTGTAGAACATGCTCCCATTTTTCACCTTGCATTTGTGTTACTGCTCCATAGGAGGTGCTTAAAGAGCTTTGCAGCTCATTAATCCTCCGCAACCCTCTCTAAGATAGAGTCAGGCATAAATCATTATTCTTATCTGAAAAAAAAGCTTAACATTTTTCTCTTAATTTTACTGATACTCTAAATTGTTGATTAATCCTAAATTATACACTGAACATTTAGAATACCACATTCTCTTCCCCAATAAGATCTTCCTTTCTTTTAAGAATTTGATTTCATGAGGCTAGTGTAAAAAAATAGAATGATCGGTCTTGTATTGAAATCTCCTCTGAGAATCAAAGATTAGGAAGTGGTGTGACTTTTGAGCTGTTTGTCCTTCTTCGCTGAAATATCTTTTATTGTCTTCAGCCATGACTAGAAAATGTGATTTTTAGGAATTGGAGGAATATTTTATGATCCATTCAGACTTTTATCAGCTAAGATCACCAAGAAAGTCAATGAGTGTGCGTTCAACCATGCCATCCTAATTCCAACTAAAATACCAGTTCAACAAACTTCAAAGCTTTTCCAATACAGCAATGGAAGTTAAAGCTTTTCAATCTTGTCTGCCTTGCTTAAGAAAATGACTTCCATTGTGAAGTTATTTAGAGTTAGACTTTGAAGATATTAGAATATGATCATTGTGTATAGAACCTGAAGCCATCAGAGTGGTTTCATGGGGATGGCTGCACGATGCACATCTTAGTTAGGATTTCTATTGCTGTGATGCAATACCATGACCAAAGGCAGCTTGGGGAGGTGTGGTGGTTTGAGTGAGAATGGTACCCATAGGCTCATAATGTTTGACTACTTGGCTCCTCGTCGGTGGAACTGTTTGGGAAGGATTAGTGAGTGGGGCATTGTACGGAAGGCATGTCTCTGGGAGCAGGTTTTGAGATGGCAAAAGCTTCACCGTTCCCACTTAGCTATCTCTGCTTCCTGTTTGTGGATCGAGATGTGAGCTCTTGGCCTCTGCTCCAGTACCATGCCTGCCTGCCTGCTGCCATACTGATAATTATGAAGTCCAACTCTCTGACTCTGTGATCCCCCAATAATCACTTCTATAGATTGCCTTGGCCATGATGCATCATCATGCAATAGAAAAGTAAGTAAGACAGAAACTGGTACCAGGGAGTGGGCTATGGCTATGACAGGCTGGACCATGCTGTTTTTAGAAGAATGTGGAAGACTTTGGGACTTTGGAATAGGAAAGCTTGAATGCTCTAAGCAGGGCTTAATGAGCCATCCTAGTAGGATCTTGGAAGACAGTCATTCAGGGGACATTGTGGATTATGGAGGCCCAGTGTAAGAAGTTTCAGAGAGGAAAAATATTAGCAACTGTGTCAGAGACCATTCTTGTGATATTTTGGCAAAGAATCTGGGTGCTTTCTGTTCTCGTCTAAAAGTCTACCTGAGGCTAAACTGAATAATTTTGGGACCGGTTTCATTGATGGGAGAGTCTAGGACAGCCTGATATTGATCCTGTCCCTATCATCAATAATCGCAGAGCTACAGTGAGAAGGAACAGCTGAGGAGTAAAGAAACAAAATGTACAGTTTGAGAAGGAAAGGAGCATGTGGAAATTTACTCTGGGTCCCAAGGCTTATGCTGAATGTAAGACCCTACCTGGCTAAGCTTACAACTTTTCAAAAGGAAGACTTATGTAACAAAGGACCACTTGTGCGGACGTCACTCAAGGAGAGGCCAGGTTCCACTTCAAGCAGACAGCCCAACTTGGGAGCATTGGCCCTGAAATTCTGCCTTTAGAGTCATGAATGACGCCGGTGTAGAGGGGTTGTAGAATCTTCCTCTGGGGCCAGGTGTGCTGCAGGGGAGTCCCCGAGTGTTGAAGTTGTGACAATGATGCCTCCAATGCATTAGAGACCCCAGGATGTTGGAGATGCTAGAACTATGAGAAGGTCTGCCAACCAGAGCTGCAGACTGGGAGTAAAACCATCCTGAGAGAGAGGTGTACATTTCAGTAGGCAAAGCTGGAAGGGCAGAGCCATCTGGGCCCTTTGACATCAGACATGGAACTATAGGATTTAGAGTTTGCCCTGCTAGGTTGTGGTTTTGCTTTGGCCCAGCTTTTCCTCCCAGTGCCCTGTTTTCTCTCCCTTTGGAATGGTAATGCACATTCTGCGCCATTGTAGGTTGGAAGTGTGTAATTTTTTTTTAAATTCATGCGATTACAGTTAAGAGATTTCCTTTATTCTCAGAAGGGACTTTGGATTTTGAAACTGTGTTGAGACCATGAAAGAATATGGGGATTTTCATAATTGTACTAAATGCATTTTGCCTTATTATATGGCCATAAGCCTGTGGGGAACGGGGAGTCAAATGCAATGGTTTGAATGAGAGCCGTCTCTATAGGCTCACATGCTTGAACAGTTGGTCCCCAGTTAGTAGAACTGTTTGAGAAAGATTAGGAGTTGTGGCCTTGCTAGAGAAGGTATGTCACTGGGGATGGGTTTCGAGGTTTCCAAAGCCTAGCCGTTCTCAGTTACCGCTCTCTACTTCGTGCTTATGGATCAAGATGTGAGCTCTTGGCTCCTGTTCTAGTCCCATCCCTGCCTACCCACTGCTGCCATGCTCCCTACCATGCTGCTCATGGACTCTAACCCTCTGATACTGCAAGCCAATGCCTTCTTTTATACTTTGCCTTAATTGTGGCATTTTATTGCAGCAATAGAAAAGTGGCTAAGACAGGAGGAAAGGGGTTATTTCACCTTATATTTCCAGGTAACAGGCCTTTGCTAAGGGAAATCAGAGCAGGAACTCAGGCAGGGCATAGAAATGTAGAAGCAGGAGCTGATGCAGGAGCCATGGAGGAACTCTGCTTGCTGGCATACTCCTCAAAACTTATTCAACCTGCTTTCTTTCAGCACTCAGAACCACCAGCCCAGAAGTGGCCCAGCTTATAGTGGCCTGGGCTCTCCCATAGCAATCATTAATCAAAAAATGCCCCCCAACCTCAGCTTGCCCATGGGTCAATCTGGGGGAGGTGTTTTCACAACTAAGATTCCCTCTTCTAAAGGACTCTAGCTTGTGTCAAGTTGACATAAAACTGACCAGTATGGACCACTTATCTGGATCAAACAGCTAGGTATAGTTATAGCCAGCAGCAGTGAAAATGATAAGGGCATAGTAGTAAATTAATACCACAATGCCACTATGATTCCTCATGCAAGATAACATCTACCTTGTAACTTATTTGATAGATATTCAAAGTTTATTTTACAATGTTTTCAAAGCCATTTTAGGCCACCATAGTGTATTTTTCTGGAGTGTAGGGTTATATTATATTATACCTGCAGCCAGGAGGTGTTTGCAGCCAGAGGATAGTTACTTTTCAGAGGAAGACTGCTGAGTGGGCTCTTTTGTGATTTACTTACGGTGACAAAGCTGGGTTTTGTTGAACTAGGAGACAATCACAGATGTGTTTTCTTCCTCATTCCAAATGGCTTCTCCGATGTTAAACTAAACCTCCTTTGTGGCCAGACAACTTATGCTCTGTCCTACTGCCAAGAGGTTCATCGGAAAAGCGTCTTGCACCACCCCAGCTGGAGGAGAGCCCCTGTGTATTCGGTTCTCCCTGGAGGAGCATGCAGGATGATATGAGGGACCCCTTCCCAGAGGAGAAGCAAGTAGGTTCCTTTAACAGAAAGCTTAGCTGTGTTTCCAGAGGTTTCTGGACTTCCAGGCTCCACTTTGTTTTAGGTTCTTGGATGTTGTTTTGAACTAAGAAATCCTCATCATAATTTACAAGCTGTCTGAAAGTTAGCATCTCTCTACTGCCTTATATAACAATGGAAGCAGAGCTTGGTGTTACTGAGGAGTTAAATTCCCAAATGATCCCAAGAGTGCAGTTAGCTTTATTCAGTATTTGAGAAAATGCTGAAAACTGATTGAAAATATTAAAAATCAAAAGAAAAATGAACTGGATGTCCACCTCAAATGCAAAGTACAAAGCTAAGAAGCAAGATAGAAGTGGTCCAAACCCACATTGAAAAGTGTTCTGTTTACTTTAGATGTGTTAAACGTAGAGTCGGGAGTCTGAAGTTTACTAATGCTGTCTAGACCTCTGCCTCTTCTGGTTAAGGGGGACTGAATGAGTAAAGAAGGGATTTTTCTACTGTGAAATTTCTTCCCTGCACCTTTCCCTCTCTCAGAGATGTTTTCCTCTAGCTTGCCTCTTCCTTCTTTTTTGCTTTGCCATTAATTAGTAGATCCATTTATTTTCCATCTGTAGGATCTGGAATAATAAGGCTGCTTTCCTAAAGTATTAGTCCCTGGATGTTGTACGTCAAGTAACTAAGTCTGGTGAGTCCAGGAGTATCTTCCTAAGAAACCACAGTTAAGTCTGGAAAAAGAGGGATTGATAGAAGGAAGGGGTATAGAGCAGTCAGCTCTCATCTGGATGGAGGAGTAAGGAAACTGCTATGGCTCAGGCCTATGCAGGATGCAAAAGTCAATGTGGTCACCTGAGTCCGGTTATCCCCAGGAACATCTCTTGGCTCACACGGCCCATGTGTTAACCAGCTTTCTCCTTGATCCTACGTCATTCTCTAGATCCGGCATTTCTGATGACCCTCTGTCCTAGAATTTGCTAAATGGGAGTTGGTCCTTCTCCCTTCCCCTCCAGACTGCCTTGGGTATCCTTTGAGCTAAAGATCTGTGCAAAAGAAGAGGTGATTTTTAGAAAGCTTGGAGCAATGGAAAATGAAAGAAGAAAATCACCTCCATCCATCCAGCATCACTTAAAATGTTTGCCGTGGAATCAGGAAGACAGGCAGCCTCAGTGGGCATCAGAAATAGGTTTCAAAATACAATTATGTAAAAATCTATTATAATTACTCCCTCTTTTTTTGAAAGCTTGATTGTGGGAGTTTGAGGAACTGTGTTTGGCGTTCTAATGGCTAAGTTTCATCACCCTCCACTCTTCCTCCTGATTGCTAAAAGTTTCCTTTCTATAATTGCAGAAGAGTTTAGCATCTTAACAATAATGGACATGTTTTTAAAAGATTATTGCCAAAAGTGCACTCTTTATTCCAGGGAGACTCTGTAATAGATACTGGCATTTTCATAATGATACAGGCAAGCTGTAAGCTATTACAGTTTCCTGTAGAGTAACTTAATCTTCATATTGTTTTGTATGTCTAGAATTTTAATAGTGTTTTTAATTTAGAAAAGGAGGTTTATAACATATTACTAATTGCATGTGAATAGGAGCTAAATACACAACTACTGAATTTTATTCTGAAAACAAACATATTTAAAAAGTACTTAACCCAGTGTAGAGAAAGTAACAAAGAAATTAAAGAAAGCCACAGAGGAGGAACAGCAGCTCTCATGGGCTAACAGAGGGAGGGTTAGCATGTTTGGAATGCTTGCAATATTTTGATCTATAACTGAAACAGTAAGAGGAATAGAAATGGCCCCTCCTAACTAAAATTAAAATATTTTATGACAATTGATGACATAATGTGTTACGCATACTTATGCATATTTGCTTAAGACTTAGTAGCACCATCCATCCATGGGTCCCCAGGAAGTTGCAGCGGTAATAGCACTCCTGGCGATCCTTAGTGACTTAGAGTGTTTAGTAAGCATACTAGATAACAAGGTCATTTGAGATCATTTCTAGGTTGAAAAGCCAGACCCGGAAAATAAGGCAACCACTGGTTTTTTTATTGGGCAGGTGAAAGAACAGACGGGAGATGGGTTTTCTTAAAAATAAGAGTAGTTATTGGAAGTATTTGTATTTTATATGGTTCTAAGAAACAGGTCAGTGTCCGAATCTAGACTTATATCACCATGCATAATTTCAACACTCTTGGCGCGCCACCCAGCTCCTCTCCAGCGAGCTGGTAGAGATGTGCTTGGTGAACTAATTCGGGAGGCTTTAGTACTATTTTTAAAATCTAACTTTTATATTAAACAAACCACTTCGTTATTTTGAAAGGAGTTATAATCTACTTAAAACTGTCATTCCCTGTTTCTGACTTGCAATTAGATGATATTTCCAAAATGTCACACCAAGACTCTGCTTCTAACATCACCATAATTGAATGTGACAGCCAAGATATTATATCAATACCTTTTCCATAATTAGCAATAAGGATCCTGCCAAGGGTTAACTAGAAAAGTTTCATAAACATTTTTCTACAAATGGTCCTGAAGGCAGTATTATGCTTTTAAAATCTGCTAATGGAGCAAAGACCGGTGACAAGCAGGAGACAAATCTGGGAGCAGCACTGTTTGGCAAGGAGAGTTTTGTGCCATGTGATGTATGTTATGTAAATGAGCTTATTAGGACTCTCATCTATTTTATTATTGGTGACCAATTTAATAGAGGCATTTAAAAAACAATATTTCTGCCTGCCTCCCAGAAGTGAAGAAGATACATTGATATAATTGAGAGCAAATGATTGCGTGTCTTGCCATTTAATCATGTCATTTTTCAATTGCTATTTTTTGCACTCCACTGCATGCTTATAGAATATTTAGTTTCAATATAGATTAAATCCCAGAGTTTGACACTGAGCTTGGGTCTCTGTATTAGCTAACATTGTTTTAGAAATTTGGAACCAGCTAAAATACAGAATCCTTTATTTTATTTTATTTTATTTTATTTAAATATGTAAATCATCGGTCAAAGACCATTTACATTGCTCTAACTTTTGTCTACTTTAAATAATTATTGACTTCTAGGGTGTAAATTCTCACTTGCAACATTTATATGCCATCCATGGTTGTGCACAGATTTGGCTAGGATCCAGCTGTTAGGACTCAAAGAACTATTGACTCTGAGAATGTTGATAATCATTTATTTAAAGGACATTTTCTGTCTTTGTTTAGTCTCTTTACTATTTCTGAGAAAAGGAAGTGCTTCCACTATGAAATGGACCATCAAGTCCAAGCGATAAGGAGGCATCGTCTGCTTGGTTTACTGGCAGATCGTAGACCCTTAAGACAGTCTCCATTTTAATAGGTGTTTCATACATATTTGTTCAATCGATAGTGTGGATTTTTCATCTTTATTATCAAAACCCTCCTAAATTCAAGTGTAACGTATGTTACACATTTTTATATAATTGAAGATCTCCAAATAGGTAGAGATTGGACTTCTAAAGGGTTGAGGTTACCGGCTCTTAACGATTGTAGCTTTATGCTTGTGGGCAATTCTGGTTAAAAGTCTAGGACAGGAGAGTCTGAGAATGCAGAGATCGTACAAGCATCTTTAGCTTGCTTCTGAAATGTCAGTACTTTTTCTAAGTCAGTTTTCAATTCCATCTCCCTGGGTTAAAATTCTGCTGTCTATGCTTGTAAGTTGGAATGCTGTTTATTAAACTTGAAATGTCGCCATTTTCTCACTTTTAAATCAGTCTAGCATCTTTCTGTCTGTCTGTCTGTCATCATCTACCTACTCTTCTACCAGTTTCTGTGCTTTTGTGACCACTGAATGAATCAACCACACAATATTACACAAAGATGCCGGTAAGGTGGCCCAGTAAGTCAGTTTTTATTATCAGGCCTGCTGATCTGAGTCCAATTCCATGACCTAACATTGCGGAAGGAGAAACTGATGCCTGCAAGTGGTCCTTTGATGTCATACCCCCACACCCCCACACACACACCTCCCACACACGGGAGGATGTTAAAATATAACAAAACAAAACATTAGTTATTGATATTTATGGAATTAGTGAAAGTAACCATAACCCATAAAATATTGTACAGAATAGTGTTCAAATGATTGATAAGCAATTCCAATAATTATTCTTTTATGCTCAAGTGAATTTGGGTAAAATAGCTGAAGCACATATGACATTGCTTTTATTTTGTATTTATTCATATACATCTGATATACATGTGAGCAACAGGATTATCTTTGGTGCAGTATATGACGGTCATCTTATGTCAGGTCTTCCATTTTTCCACTGAGGCTACCAGTGTTGTATGTGACAATTTCATAAGCAAGGCAAGAACTGCATAACAGCAATAATTATGCATAATTAATATATTCATTTTCTGTATTTCCTCAACTCTTCTTTAAGATACAGGCTTCTCTGTGTACTTTTTTGTTTATATTTTTTGGTATTTCTAAAAGAAGGTAATTCTTAAAACTGGACTATATTATTTTTATCCTAGAGAAAATGTCTGATCTGTTGAGTGAAGTTTATAGGTCTGTATTAATAACTCTACCCCTGTAGACCTTTTAGCTCTTACCTTAGAAAACCAAGCTGTCCAAACTCTACATTTATAGGTGTATTATTGGTCCTTTTTCTGGCCCAGGATTGTATAATAATAATAATCTCTAATTTCACGCATTTTTTACTTAATCATAAAATAGGCTTTTAATTTTTTTTTCATTTTTTTATTAATGAATGTGTGTATGTCTGCTTGTGATATGTGTGTGAGGATGTGAGTGTGGGGGAGTATGAGTGGGGGGCTCATGCCAAGGCTTGGATGCTAATGTCAGAGAGCGTCCTTGGGAGTGAGCTCCCTACTTTCACCAAGGGTTCCAGGATTTGACCCAAATCATCAGGATTGAATGGGAGGTGTTTTTATCTGCTAAACCATTTTGCCAGCCACCAAATAAGTCTTTTATGACATAAAATTATTCTTGATGTGAACATTATCTCAAGACTTTCCATCGGAACATTAAATTACATTGTTTTTATATCTGTACATATTATAGGATGTCTTCTCAGAGACGCATTATTGATGAGGCAATCTAAAGTATCACTGGTTTTATTGGATGGTTCTTATTATGTGATGATTTTTGTGTGTGTTTACATTTTTCTCCAGGCTCATATCCACATGCAGACAAATTACAGCATAAATTCTGTGAAAGCAA
>LOJH01043153.1:0-14050 GCA_001685095.1 Ellobius talpinus
CCCCTTTAAATCCCAACTGGTGTGGGATTGTTTATGACTTACGCCTTCATACATCCTAAGCATATACAAGATCTGTGGAAACTCAAGTTAGTCCAAAGCCCATCATGGAGACATTAATGGGGTGTGAGAGAGGAAGAGTCCATTTTCTCTAAGAGGGTAGCTCCTGATAAGTTGACTACACTCCAGCAAAAGGTCACACATTCAAGAGTATTTGAATAGCACAAAACAGTATGGATGGCCTGAAAAACAAGGGTACAAAGTTGAGTGGGAACTGAACATGGAATAAAATCTGGGAGAAATTGGGGTAATGATAATACATTTTTTTGGTTGTGAATCTAGCCTTTAATGACCGAGCCACAGCTCCAATCCAAGGAGATGTGTGAACATAATCAAAACACATTGGACAACTCTCTGAACTAGTAGAACGTTATATGTCAAATAGGACAAAGCAAGTGGTCGCCAAAGGCAGATATTCAGTTGTTTAGGAAGATGAGAGGCTTGCTTACATGATTCCTGTATTCCTATGGAGGCTTTATGCCATTGCTACCCCTGGTGGAATTGAGCACAGCTACTCATTTTTGACATCCTCTGATGCTTTTAAGACCACAGCACCAGGCTGAGTCACCATTTTTTCTACAGGTGAATAATCTTCTAGAATAGCCCAGTTCACTCTTTTTCTGTAAAGGACAAAATAGTAAGTATTTTAAGATCTGCAGATCAGGTGACTTCTCTATAGTTTATTGAACACCACTAGCATGGCATCAGAGGAGACACAGAAACCACCGGCTGTGGTTGCATTTTAATAAAGCTTTAGTTGTAGACAATAGTATTTAAATGTCATACCATTTTAATTTATAATACTATACAGTGTGGTGCATCCTAAACCACCACTGGGGATTGGGTCCAAGACTTCCTGAAAGTAAAAAAATCCATAGAAGCTCAAGTCCCTTATGTAAAATATAATTGCACATAGTGCTCTAAGCATGCCCTCCTGGAGACTTTGAGTTATCCCTGGATTATCTACAAAGTCTCACATACTATAATGTATACAACTATTCTGCCACACTGTTTTGGGGAGGATAAGAAGAAGAAGATGTAGTCTGTAAATGTCTCGTGCAGATGTAATAATTTTGGATTGTGGGTAGCTGAGTAGATGAACAGAGAACTCATAGATAAAGAGGGTAAAGTAAACTTTATTCTCTTTTTAACTGATATTCAATGATTCAAAAATGAAAAAAATAGTTATACAAAAGTGCCAGTAGGTTGAAGTTGGCCCATTAGCTGTAGTTCACTGACCCTTATTCTATGTTTCAATTGCCTGTTTCCATCAGCTTCATAGTGCACTGTTCTTCCAGCCCTGCCTTTGTCTTAACTGCATACCCTCCATCTCTTTTCCAAATACTTTCATTGTGAACTCTAGATTCCAGTCTTCATGGTCAGTAGTTCCTTTATGTCCTTGTATGCTCAGAGAGGCACCATCCTGACCCTGTCACAGAGGTCTGGGATTCTGGATGGCCCTACAGACCTCCAAGCAGAAGCTACTGATTTTCAAATAAAATCCATACTTTGTTGTCACTTGGTGCCTGTGATTCCTAACAAAAGTTGCAGACTGAGTCTTTTTCAAAGCTGTGGTTTTGAGACTCCTATCTTAATAATTACATATTTCTCTTCTTCACATTTCTCTGTTGAACTGGGCATTTCTCTCCATTCATGGAACATCTTTGTTCCTGGCTTAGAGTTTTCATCACCAGTCTACCTCCTACCATTATTCTCAGAGACCTGCTGTCCAGAAATACAATTGATCAAAACCCAACTCCCTTATTCTTGATTCTTCATGACTCTTTCCTCTGAACTCTTCAGTGACTTATTCCACATCTCAAACCTGGAATTTGCCAGAGGCTGTACTACTTCTGAAGTTATGATTGAACACTTCAGTGTATCCATGACATCCTGTCTTTTCACAAGATTTGCTAAGTACCTGGATACAAACCATTATTCTTTCATCCTGGGTTCTCAAAGCCACGGGCCCAGTCTTACTTCTCCATTTAATCTCTTTTGATAAAGACTTCTGACCTATTATTTTAATCTCTTATACATAAAATACCCCTGCCCCTCACTTTTATTTCTATGCTATTACAATCAATGTAGAGAACTTGGCCCCAGCCTGGTGGTGGTGGCTCACGCCTTTAATCATATCACTTGGGAGGCAGAGGCAGGGAGATCTCTGTGAGTTCGAGGCCAGCCTGATCTACAAGGGCTAGCTCCAGGACAGGCTCCCAAGCTACAGAGAAATCCTGTCTTGAAAAACAAAACAAAACAAAAACAGAACCTGGTTCCATTTCTGTCAAAATCTGATTCCGCTTCCTCTTTGGGGTCCACATATGTCTACCCCTCCCACCTCTCCAAACATCACTCCATCGGTTGCCTCTGCTCTTTTCTGCCTGTCACCAGCTTTTGCTGGGCTGGACCATTTCTATGAATGTTTCCTCTTTCGCCTTTGACTGTCTACTCTGTCACCACTGTGTTCCACTGACTCATACTCATCCCCAAACTCCTTTAAATGACTGACCATATGTGCTACCTGAAGTCCTTCATCCCTTGTTCCGACTTGAGATAGTCTAATCTAGCACCTGTTCCCACCTCTCTGCTGACCCTATCCACACCAAAGCCATCAAATGATGGCCACATTTCCAATGTTTTTTTTTCATGTTTCCAATTTTATTGCACGTGTTTAAGTATCTTCTTAAAAGATTTCTCAGCAGCAATTTACAAATCTGACAGCTAGCTCCTTTAAATGGTCTTCACAGAGTCTATAATGTCAGAACCTTTGACTTGTCATTTGCTCCCCTGGTAACACCTTTAAAATCGCCTTCATTAGATTCTCCTACTCTGGTCAATTTCTACATATTAGTTTTTCAGAGCTAAGTTCCGGGGACATTTTGTATTTTTTTCACTGTTAAATCATTTCTTAGGCCATATCGTTTATCCTGCAGCTTTGAAGATACAGGTATATGGCAACAACTCAAACAGTTCTTTCTTGGCCCTATTTCTTTTCATTAAACCCAGACTCACGCAAGCCATGGCTAAGCAAACACAGTCACTAGAACTCTGGAATGCATCCCAATTTTGATCTTTCTGACACAGAATCTTCAAACTTTTACTCTCCAGCTTTCCACTAGTAACTAGTAACTCCTTGGTGTCTCACACCACTCCCCACCTGCTGAAACAAATGTGCTGCCGAAGATGATGTATTCCTGCCTCTAAAATAAGCCTTGACTCTAGCCTCTTTACTGCATTTTTACACAAGTAGCTTTATACTCCCGAGAATGCTAGAATACCCTTTTGAGATTTCAAATTTCTCGAGCTTGTTAGTAGATCTTTCCTTGGAATCTGTACCCATAATAATATTAGTGACCATCTGTTTCAGTAATGCCACACCCAGCATGGATTCCAGCACACTCCCTCAATGCCTGACAACTTCCTCTCTTTAGCATGTTCTCTGTATTTTTCCATACCTTCTTTGATCTGCCTGAAATGATTGGCAGTGATTGAAGAAGGTTATCTCATCTCTGGTCCCAGTTTTTGCCTCTATTATTACCTGGGAGCCTCTCCATTCTTGGGTTGTCTTTTGTTACTTTTAGGTTACAGCTTAGATTTCACCTTTATGAGGTTCGATGTCCTGTGTTAGTTATGCCGTGCTGTGCCCTTTGTTAGTACTTACTATGTTGAAATGGGACTTCCAACTAAAGGTCTATTAAACACAAACAGTATTTCTGCCTCTGTAGGGTATAGTTATAAGCAATATACAGTGGCTGAAAAGAATAAAATTAATGAATAAATAAAAATAAATATGACACATTTGCTCACAGTAAACTTAGCTGGCTAAGTCAACATTCATTCTTTACCTGTGTTTTTATAGATTTGGTGATTAAAGCAATTTGTTCAATATCTCAATGCCTATTGCGAGCCCCTAAATGAAGCATCTTTATTACTTCCTTAATAACCCATGGCACACTGGCTTGATGCTCTAGAGTCACATTCCTGAGCACTTTCAGTTCCCAATTTCCTGATTGCTATGCCTTACCAAGGGGAGAACAGTGGGAGACATCTGCTCACTTATAGTGTTTAAAATTGAATGTGCATACTCATATTAATAATAATTAAAATAATATGGCTTTCAGTCAATTTTACTGTATTTTAAATTCCACACTGGATTTGTAATACCAGTTAAGAAGAAGAAAGCATAATACTCACTCTATCTCTCCTGCTCATTACAACTGGAAAAACGGCATTAGATTATTGAAGGATTCTGAGAGCAGGCATCAATAGGGGTATCAAGGAGAGAGATGAAAACTCAAGAAAGAGCAAGATGATTGTGGTTCATTTTAGCTACTTTTTTCTCTAGTTTTTCCTTGCTTTTACGCAGAGTGGGAAGAATCCTGAAATTATATAGCAGATCCAATGGAAACAAGATCAAGACAAGTTATCCATTGATCCTGAGGATGAAGGTAGAGAGAACTAGAAATAGGGGACACTGGGGAACATCCTATGTTTTCCTCTTGTCTCTATCTATAGTAAACACTCGAGGAAATAACCTTCTTCATGACCAGAGGAACTGGGAGAAGGTGATGGCTGTGTTCAAATGTTTAGAGGAGAGTTCACTCCATCTTCAATTTCTCTTCCATCCTACCTCATTTTCTCAAAGTTGGACTCAGTCACATGAAATCAGTACCATTATGTTTTTAGTTATGGGAGCTGTGGAGAATGATGCTCTTGCTTTCTAAGGCAAATGATGGGGGCTCTCTCAGGAGCTGGAGAGAAGGGGCAGGGGGAGGGAACCCAAGGAAGGGGTTGTTGAAGTAACACGGGAAGAGAATTCTAGCCTTGAGGGTATGTACACCTGATCCATACAATAGCCACACACTTTGAGAGTTGGCAGCCTCACATGCCCTATCTGTTATCTGGGCAACAATGCAGGACTGTGGAAGCTTAATGGGTCTCATAACCAGTCACAGCTGGCAGAAGGAAAGTCCAGGCTTCAAGTATGAACTGTACTGGATTAAGTGTGTCATGAAACAGTCTGTCTTAGCTGTGTAAATGTTCTTAGAGGAATTTTATAGGATTCAGACTTTGCTAACATAGTTTGAAAAATGTGCATGATATAATACAATATCATTCATCATAGAAAGATTGAAGAAGCCAGATAATTTCGGGAGACAGTGCTACCAATAAACACCAACAAATTATCTGACTTTATATAAAGTTGGACATTCTGGAAACAGACATAGAGCTATACATTTTTAAAATACAAGAAGTTACAATTAGAAAAAAACAAAAGAATTAAGATTCAGCTTGGGACACCAAGTAGATGGACACAATAGGAAAGCAGAAATGAAGAGTGAAGAGGCAATGAATCTGAAGAAAAACAGGAAGTCTCTGACTTCAGCAACAGAGGCTAAGTGTCTAGGAGTGTGAAGAGCCAGGGGAGGAAGTGTTTGGGCCAAGAAACTGTATTCTCATTCATTCTAGCTGTGATGGGTGCATAAAACTATACCTTGAACTATTCATAGAAACTCACACTAAAAAAGCCTCTAAGTTCATTAGCTAAGGGTACACTGTGTTGCGCTATAGGTGACAGTTTGCATTTCATACGCGGAATCTTGGATTTTTCCATTGTCAGTTTCTTAAGATGCATTGTTCTATGGTATCACACTGCTGTCAATTGTCAGGGCTCACCAACCACTCATTTAGTGTAGCTCTTAGGACTCGTCAGTCTTTGTATAGTGATCAGTGGTAAACATAGATGCTCACAACTAGCCGAGTTTCAGGGAGTAAGGGTCCATGGGTGCTAATCCATTAATGGGGGATTTACCTCACACACCTTCCTGGAGGCTCAGAGGCCATCATGGAAGAGGGAGCAGAAATATTGTCAGAACCAGGCTTGGGGATGACTAGAGCAAAACAAAGTCTTCTGGATCCAGTAGCATAGCTGTGCTCATGAGCTCACAGCAGCTGTGGTTGCCTGCACAAGGTCCAATCAGCGTACATTCTAGCATGGAGGGGGAGGAGTTCAAGAGTTTCCACCTGTAGCTGAGGAGCTGTGGACAGATGACACCTTCCAAGGGAGGGATAGCCATTTCTCTAGGGTATGGCCTCTGGCATGTCAACAAGACTCAGGTGGATGACCCACAGACAAGGGTACATGGAAAACACAACTTGGATCATATGGATTTTCTATATATACATATATATATACACACACTTAGTATATATATAAACTCAGTCTAGATATGTTGTGTGTATGTATGTGTATGTGTGTGTATGTATGTATGTATGTATGTATAATATATATGCCATATATAAATGACAAGAAGTTTGGAGGGGGTACCTGGGAGGAGCTAGGAGGAGTTGGAGAGATAAGGCTGGGCTGTGATAGTTTTTGTTTAGTTTTGTTTTGTAAACTTGACATAAGCTAGAGTCATCTGGGAAGAAGGGCTTTGATTTAGAAACTGCCTCCATAAGACTGGCCTACACAGAAGTCTGTCGAGCATTTTCTTGAGTAATGCTTGATGAGGGAGGGCCCGGCACACTGTGGGCAGTGCCACCCCGAAGTGACTGGATTAAACTTAAAACACCAAGCTGAGCAATCCATGGTGCATGCCAGTAAACAGCACTGCTCCTTGCTCTCTGCTTCATTTCCTGTCTTTGGGTTCCTCCCCTGCTTTGAGTTACTGCCTTGTCTTCCCTTCATGATGGACTGTAAGCTGTGAGAAAAAATAAACCCTTTCTTATCTAGTTGCTTTTGGTAAGAGTGCTTATCACAAAAGAAAAACAAACTAAGAAAATGATCAAAATATATTCTATCAAATTCTCAAAGAATTTGTATATATGATTTATGATTCACTCATCTCTTAAGAAAACTGAGTCTTCTGTGTATTAAAAAACTCATTATTCTCCCATGAACTTGTGATGTCTCAATTCACACCATCTTGGCTAACAAGCATCTTGGGTCTATGCTCCACTAAGAATGATATTCTCTATTATAGGCTTTTCATAGTTCCATTGTTGTCTGTCCCAAAACTGGATGGTTGAAACCAAATTCTTCAATCCCTGAGGAATACCATCTGCTGTAGGCACAATGTAGACTTTGTTTCATAAATCATATATTATGTCTAAGTTTTTACTATTAGTCATTCTCACTCCAGAGACCATATATTCTATCCTCTTCGTCACCATAAATGTTAATTGGGTCAACAGTCCCAATTATTCCTCAGGATGCTCAGGAGACACTACAATCCAAACACACCCTCAGCTCATCATGTCTTTCCTTTCATTGACATGCTTCTACATGCTTTATTTGGACCTGCACGTAGACCCCGAAATGCAAGCTCACAAAATAATAAGTTTATTTGAGATACACTCACATGCATGCTCATACATGCACATGTTAGCACGTTTTTCTTTCTCTAACAGAATACTTAAATTGGTGCTTTATTTCAAGCTTAAATCCATTTTCAGCTGTTCTATCTAGGGAAAGATTCATGGAGCCACAGTCACTGGTTCATTTCCACTTGACTCTCTGAAATTCGGCTCTTTAGAGGTTGTTCAGTCTCCCAGAACCCCCTCCAAAGCCTTGATAATGGTTTGTTTTTTCCATAAAAATCACATTTTTCTTATTCTCCAGAAGTTGCAGAACTTCAGCCTTGAATAGCATGGCAGTTCATGGGTCCCTTGCTCAGTCACGTGTTCACCCAGTGTGACACATAGGCCAGGCGTAGGATGAACAAATGCTAATGTAAGGCTTTTAGGGGGAGATGTACCCAAACAGAACACCTGAATTGTGTGGTTGATGTTCCCTTCCAATGTTCATTTGCTACATTATGAAATACAAGCATTTGGAAAGCATGACATACTCCACTTACCAAAATCACAATCCTGATTACAAGCCTCATTATTTCACCATTATTTGTGAATGAGGGAAAGCACTGAGCTCCGGATCTAACAGAAACCTCCCTAAGTAGCTCGATAAATTGCTGAGGCAGCTCTGATAGAAGATGGTGGGCAAGCATTGCACAATGCTCTCTGCCTCTGACAGCCTGAGGGGTCTGGAAAGTCAGGAGATCACTGAAAAGAATTCATATATGCAAATGAGGAAAAGGAGGGAGGAAATCACTGCAGAGAGAGGTCCTTTTATCCTTGAGCCTAGCAAGAGCAAGAACACAGCACCAGAGAAGAACATTATCCTCTCACAGAAGGATTAGCAGGCAGAGGCTAAAGGAGATGATCAGTATGAACTCTCAGGGGCTTATGAGCAAGCACGGCTTTCTAAATGCCATGAATCCCTGCAGTTTGGCTTTTCAGTGTAACAATGAGAGCCAAGAAGATCCAACACTGTGAGGAACTATCGCACCCATTAATGTGCCTTCCCGGGGGCCAATAAAGTCAACTAGTCATTCTGATAACCAAAAATACCTTCATGAAATTCATCAGTCTCTTAGCCATGGCGCCCAGTGTGAGCCACTAAGTATCTAGGTTCTTCAGAAACTGAAATGAAGTAAGACAACCAAGCAGAGAGCCAAGAACAAGTGAACCAAATGGCTCATTGAGGTGCCATGTTGGTGTGAAGAAAGAAGGGGTACATAAATCTGTGTTGTCTCCTAGTGACTTCTGTGCTTGCCCCTGAATCTTCTTCATTCAAATATTCTTCTAGCCATCTGAAATCTTCTTTTAGCAAAGAGCCAGACACATAGCCTTGTCTGAAGGGAACTAGTAATAATTGCAAACACCATTGTGATAGACAAACTGGCATAGCATGGAGAGTTTAAACTTTATTTTGTTAGACTGATATTTTGGGAAAGTTAGCCATCTTTTTTGTTTGTCTGTTTGCTTGTTTTTTTGTTTTTGTTTTTTTTTTTTTGAGGCAGGGTTTCTCTGGGTAGCCCTGGCTGTCCTGGAAGTCACTCTGTAGTCGATACTGGCCTCAAACTCAAAGAGATCCGCCTGTCTCTGCCTCCCAAGTGCTGGGATTAAAGGCATAAGGCACCACCACCCGGCAAGTTACATATCTTACAGCCTCTTCAAAGCTGAAAAGAAATAGTATCTGATAGAAAGTTTCTAGATCAGCCTAAACATTTTAACTAAATGGGGTACCTATACTTTGTTCTCTACTGGGTGGTTATTAGAAGTTATTGTTTCCCAAGAATCAGAGACTCAAACTGAAGACAAGGTCAGGTATCAGCTAGCAGTCAAGCCACTTAGGGCAGTTATTACTGTTAGTGGGCCTTCTTCACAGACGAAATATATTAACCTGTATGTCTGGGAGAACATATGCCTGAAGCTGTCTGGAACAGAGCTTCATTTGTCTCATGAAACAGCTGGGATAAGCCAGAGTGGTTACATTAACAAGATGACTTGTGTGGATACACAAGAGAAGAGGACTGTGCCTTGAATGGTAAAGTCTCTAAGGAACAGGACTCATCTGTCAAGTCTTGGACAGAGGCAGACAGCTTGAGGACCCTGGCAGCAAACAGAGCCAGAGAAGAGCTGGAAAGGGGGAGTGGTGCAAAAAATAAATGGACTCTCTCATGTCCTCTGGTGACAAGGGCTAATCGTGATTGTCAAATCTGCTGCCCCGGCAAGAGCTGGAAATGTGACTTGAAAAAAGCAGAGGGAGTGGCATGGTTGCCATGGTTTCCGCTGGAATGTGCCAGGCCTGAGGAAGGGATGGCAAGCTATGAAAGAGGGGCCAGTCTGGAAGAGGGTTGGGAAGGAGGACAGATAGGAAGAGTCGGCCAGGCCATAGGACTTTTTGTCCCTCTGCTCTTGAGATGCAATGGACAATTAAAAGCTAAAAAAAAAGAATGTTAAAAGAGACACAAAGAGGGGCTAGAGAGAAGGCCCAGCAGTTGAAAGATCTGGTTGCTTTTCCAGAAGACCAGGTTCAGTTCCCAGCACCCACATGGCAGCTCACATCTGCCTGTATCTCCAGTTTCAGGGGATCTGACACCTTCCCAGAGACATACATGCGGGAAAAACATGAATGCACATCAAATAAAAATAAAATAAATTGTTAAAAAAGTGAAATATAAAGAACACTCAGGGCAGTTGCTCTCCCATAGTCTGGTGGGCTCAGGATGGTGAAAGAGGCTGGGAAGTGTAGACCAATCAGCTTTGCTCTTAGTCCTTGCCATCAAGCAGGTAAGGGTAGGGGCAGCCTCTAGTTCACTGAAGCCCAAATAAGCAGAGAAGGCACCACTTGAGTAAATCTGAGGCAGGTAGAATGCCAGAGGCAAATTCAAGAGAAGAGCTCTAGGAAAGCAGATGCCCAATCCAGGCAGTGCCATACCTCCCTTCCAGCACAGGCTCCCTGGGTAGGACCAGTTCCTACTTTGGTTTGCAGTCTTGAATTATTATTGCAACGGTAGCCCTAGTCTAATGACCCTAGCATCTCAGAGGCACCAACGCAGGTAGATGACCTTAGTGAGGCTGAGTCAAGATCACCTAGGTTTGTGTTGGGCATCTGGAAGGGACAAGGAGCAGTGATCAATGCTACAGGCTTTGTCTTACTCCATTATCTCCATCACGTGCTGAAATTCTAACCTCCACTTCCAGGCCGGATTTTTGGAAACAGGATTTAATAGAGATAATTAAGTTTGCAATGAGACTACTGAGCTCGACCTTAGTCCAATATGACTGGTTCCCTCTAAGAAGAAAGTTGGAGCATGGACACCAGGAAGGGGATGAACTGGGGAAACAGGGAGAAGGTGACCATTTTTTTTATGCCTGGATAGAATGCTTTGCAAACCAGTTCTACCCGCCTATTCACTTTGTAGCTTCAGCCTCTGTAACCCTTAAGACACTAATCCATGGTGTTTAAACCATCCAGGGTAGGGCACTTTGTTATGACAGCCCCAGAGAATAAATGTACTGTATGTTCATCTGCTCTTTTCTAAGGTAAATAGAAAACCAACAGAAGAGGGATTCCTCTTCAACAACCTACCGCCTGCTAAATATTTCATATACATGCTCTCACCTAACATAAAAACTGTCCTTTACAAGAGAAGGACCCTAAGAATTTGGCCAGACTTCTGGAGGCACTGGGCAGATCTGCTGTTCAGTGTTTGGCTCCTTTGGGAAATCAGACTGCACTTCCTTCCTGAGCTGAGTGTCTGCCCCCAGAACACAGGGAGAGCTCAGAGCCCAGGAGAAGAGAGCAGTGGGAATGAGTGAGGAGTGTGCTTCAGGATGACAGAAAGGGGCTGGCCACAGGAGCAGAGAAGAGCAGACTGTCGCTTCTGCAGCCATCATCTTTGGCAGGAAAATTTCCACTTTCTCAGAAGCCCCTCATTTTACAGGAAAGGTCCCTGTTAGCCTTGCCCATCTTGGCTTCCCTTTCCAGTCCGTTTCCTTAAAAGTACTGGCAGTCCTGAGACTTCAAACTGTGTGTTCTGAAGAAAAGCCTAGGTAGGAGATTCAGCAACAGCAGATTTTTTTAACCTTAAAAAAATTCATCCTCTAGGAATATAACCATGATGCAAATATTTTTAAATGCTTAATTATCCATTCAAATTCACACTCAAGCATTAATAGGCCCCGTCTTTGCTCTCATCTTCCTGAACTCATTAATCTCTGATCAGGATGCTGTTGTAATTACAGCTCTTTTTTCTTTTTCTTTTTCTTTTCTTTTTTCTTTTTCCTTTCATGGTGCTGGGATCAAACCCAGGGCATCCTACATACTAGGTAATTATGTTACCTCCGAGATACATCTCCAGCCCCCAACTGCATTTGTTAATAAAAATGATCGAGCATTTAGCCAGAACCCCCAGGCTGCCTAAACTAGGTCATGACTTTACTGCCTTGGAGAAATTTAAGAAGTAAGAATTTTAGGTATGGGTAGGTTAGGAATGTTGCTCAGTCATTAGAACACTTCCCTAGCATCCAAGATCTCAAATTTTTAGTAAGTCCAGTTGGAACTAAGGATGTTTCATTGTTTTGACAATGCGATATTTTTAGCAATGTAAAATTCACAAGACTTAATGTGAAGGTGGAGACCTTTTCTGTTCAGGAACATGTGTTAGACAAAAATCCTTCATCTGAGGGTGGGATTTGAGGGGACAATCCAAGGCTTCCTGATGTTCAGTGATTATGCGCACATGCAATGTGCCCTTGTGTGAAGTTGGAAATCAAAACAATTTTTTTCTTTTTTGAAAAAATGGCTTTTTCAGGTTACCCACTGGCTTCCAGACATGAACTATTCTTCACAAGGATCTAGCTCAGTCCATTCGATAACAAGAAAATTTCTGAGGACTATTTTATGAAGATTTTTAAAAATGTTTATGACAATGCAAATATTGATGTCTTAGCCCAGTCAATATTGCAATTTATTGTCCTTCAATATAAAGAGTGAGTCAGGCTCCCTATTGGTCAATATTTGAACTCAGGTAAATAAATCTTTATACTGACTTCAGCAGATGTCAATATCTACTTATTCCAGATAATAAAAATAAAAACAGGAAGCGTTATTTATTTTTTGAAGTAAAATAACAACTAGTTACATAAAGGCCCTGCGGCATTTCTAGAATATCAATATGTAGCTACTTTTGGCAATAAACTATAACAACATTATAAGACATGGGTTGAAAGCACAATGTTTGAAATTTTAGAAGGAGAACTTAATAAAAAATAAATTTCATCTATGTTTTAATATCACAATGCTTTTTTAGACTTGAAAGAATTTTCAGATTTCGTGTTCTTTTCATCCTATAAGAACTTTATTTTTGATGTTATCCATAACTTCGGGAATTCACAAGACCACATTTCCCATCAATTCTTAGATTATCTGATTAACCTTCATTCTGAACCTGAAGGAAAAATCTGCCCATATTCGACCTGTGTGTGTCTTCCTGTCTGGTCATGCTTTGGGCTGTACATTTCAGAGTAGAGGATATTTATATTTCTACATCTGCCCTTATGGACTGTGTGTCCATTAACAAAAGAAGGTTCTCCCAGAGTTACTGCCTAGTGGCTGAAAAAAAGACACTAGCCATCCATTAGTGCACAACATAGTTTCAGAAAAGGTGAACAAACATATGTGCATCTGTGTACAGGTAAAATTGTGGGGAAACAGTGCATATACACATGTCCATCACACACATAAACTATTTTTCCTGTGGGAGAATTTCAGTTTATTTGCACAGGATGTGTTTGCCTAGACGTTGTCATATATTGGCCTTGGAAGACAGAGCAGAAAGCAAAGTGGAAGTGCCACTTTTGTGTCAGAATGTTTCACCCTCCTCAGGTGTGAGATATGCATCACTAATTGGGACATGGACTCCATGGATTAGCACACTATTTGACCAGTGAACATTCAGGCAAGCTCTGAAATCCCACTGACTACTCCCAGGGTCTCACTTATAGCTGTTCCAAAGTGTAGTTACTGAATGCCGATGTTCAGTGTTGATGTGGCAATTTATGCGTCAGATAGGCTTAAATGAAGATTTGCTGTGGGACAATGGTCTGTACCCTGTCATTTGTATTTTAAATCAATGCTGGTTTAAGGCAGGAAGTAGAGGCGGGGTGACCACGCAGAAAGTAGGGGTGGGGCAACGAAAATTCTGGGAAGAGGGAAGTTTCAGTCTACAGTTGTTACCCAAAGAGGAAGACAGACACAGAGCAAGCAAGATGTGACTGCCTCACCAAAAAAGGTATCAAGCCACATGGCTAACACAGTCAAGAATTATGGGCTAATATAAGTTATAAGAGTTAATAAGAAGCCYGAGMTAMTRGGCCAATCAGTTTATAACTAATGTAGACCTCTGTGTGATTTCTTTGGGATTTAATGACTGCCGAAACCAGGCAGGACAGAAACCTCAGTCAACAAAGATTTGTGCCTATTATAAAAATATCCAAAAAGTGATAGAGGCTGAAAGAAGAAAACGAGGCTTTAAAAAAAATGAGAGCTGCTAATGGTGAGAGAATGCCACTTGCCTCACATGGTTTTATCTATCTATCTATCTATCTATCTATCTATCTATCTATCTATCCATCCATC
>LOJH01043154.1:2529-14050 GCA_001685095.1 Ellobius talpinus
CCCCCCCCACCACCACCATCACGACCATCATCACCACCACCACCAAAACCACTATCAACACCACAACCACCACCACCATCATCACCACCAAAAACACCATCACTACCACCAAAACCACCCTCACTCCCACCACCACCACCATCACCACCACCACCACTGGTGTTTAATCTGAAGACCACTTTGGTTTACTTCCTAGGCTACATGAGTCTTCCTGACTAAAACAAAGAGAAGATTTTGGTGCATTTGTACATCAAAATACAGCAAAATTACTTACTGCAAATTATAAGATTTTCTGCACATAATTATATTTCTATTTCAAAAGAAAAAATAACAGTCTTCATGTTGTATTAGCTGTGCTATGTAGATTGGGTTTTGACATCATTTTTAGGGGGAGGGATGGTTACTAAGAATGGTATCTACTGATGTTGAATTGGATATTGAAAAGAGCATAAATCTATTATTCTGTATATGATACTCCAATTGCCACTAGTTTTCCATGAAAATGAATGATCTAAAGCATTTTTATAAATATTGATAAGAAATATTTGAATTCTGTGAGCTCTTTTCTCAAAGCATTATGCTCTATAAGCACAACCCAGATTCATATTTAATTTCAACTCGGGAGTCACAAGAGTATCACTTCTGAGGCAGTGGTCACCATAAACCCTCAGCTGAGCTTATGGAGGTTATTAAGTATTTTGTAGAAGTTTTTGTTTTTGGTCTATGACAGGAAGATAATGCCCAATAAGAAGCATAAGATTATTTCGCCTTCCATCCTCACTTCAATCCACCCTAGAAGTTCTCATAAATAGTACTGGAGATCTTGCCCACACTTATCGTTGAAATGGCAGAATCTAGAAGAATAAGAACTATTAGAATCAAAATCGTGTCTTCCTTTCCCAACTAATTTTACCAAATACCACTAATTCATTTTCTTCTAAATGTCAATTTCCTATTTTGTAAAATGAAGTTAACCACAGTAATTAGTTCCTAGAATTAATGCTGGATAAAAATGTGCATGAAGTATCCTATAAATATCATGTCATTTTCTTTACCTAGATTTGGTTAGGACTTTATGAATTTACATGTAATTTACGTGTCAGACCTAAATGTGTTCCAATTATTACTGCATGATCTATTTTTATTATTTTATTATTTATGCAACAGGCTTAGTCCTTGCCTGACACTTGGACCAGATTAAGGTGAGTGTCTATTAATCTAATTGAGATCACAAGAGCCTTTCCATCATGTAGCTCTGTTTTCCTCTTCTGAACTCACTTGAACTACAAGGTGAAAGATGCAGTAATTCTTTGGGGGCTACCAAAATGATGAAGTGAGGATGCCTGTTAATTCTGTGCTTATTAGAAAAACACATAACTCATAACAACTTTATTGGTGAGGCAACTCACTGTGTGCAAATGTTTTTGTTAGCAAACATGGAAAGGGATTTGCCATAGATGGGAGAAAGGGAATGGTTTCAGGATATTGGACCATTCACATTTTTTGATAGCTATAGTGTCCTATACAGAAATAGATACTTGTAAACATATAATGAAGTAGTCATTTATGTTCACTTGGAGCTTAGCTCTGTCGTTTAGTCAATTGGGATTCTGGGGCTTTACAATTTTCCAAACATCAGTTGTATAGAGAGATTCCCTGACACAATTTATGCCCTTAAGGAGGCTGAAAGGAAAAGGAGACAATCTGAACATAAATATACATGGGAAAGGGCAAATAGAAGATAAAATGTAAAGGGGACGATGCCTTCCTGGAATATAACCATGTGTTTTATAGTGCACATTAGTGAAAGAGGTAGATCCAATGAATAGCTCCCTAGACACATAGACTGGAGTACATCAGGATCCTTGAAAATTAACTGCTCATGGAGCAGATCCACTTTAAAGAACTAACAATGCCATCAAGCACATCTAATATAACAATAGCATCTGAAAACCACAATAGCAATGATGGTAAAATAGAGGCTTGCTTTGCTATTGAGATATATAACAAATATATCACACATGTAGAATAAACCAGATAAATAGGTCCCAGGCTTGGTTAGAAATATATGAAAATATCAAATGCTTTTTTCTACTTCAAGCAATTTTAGTGGTGTGCTGATAGCATACACACACACACACACACACACACACTCAACTGAGTTGGCTCACCAAAGAATATATGTGTGATCCATGGAGTTTTTCACTGTGCAGTTCTCATTCACCTACTTTGTGAGAACAAGTAGCCCATATATTTTTGCTTCTTCTGTATATTAAACATAGTTTTTCTCCTGAATTTAAGAACATACAGGTTCCAAACAAAGACTTCATAAAACGTTGGATTTGAAGAAGACCCCCATAACCAAAACTCTGAAACTGTTGCCCAGCTTAGAATTTAAAGACGATCCATAATATTGAAAGTGGAATTTTTTGCCATATTGGAAAATACTAAATTAAAATAGTTATTTTCAATTCAGGTTCTTGCCATGTATTACTTACTAAAGAACATTAGTAAGATTCTGTTTCAGTCAAGACAAAGCAAAGCAGGAGAACTCTAAATCACCCTTCAGTGAGCAAAATTCAGACCTACCTGGCTGACTGAATTAAAAGTCCTAAAAGAGATAGCTTTCATGGTCACAAAATCCTGAGTGAAGTAACTCAGAACCCAAAAGATTTACATGGTATGTACTCACTCATAAGTAGATATTAGCTGTAAAGTAAGGGATAATCATGGTACAATCCACAGCCCCAAGGGGGCTTGTTAACATGGAGGGCCAAAAGGGGGACAGGGATCCATGGATTTCCCTGGGAAGGGAAAATAGAAAAAAGTCTTCTGGGTGGACTGAGGGCCAGCAGAGTTGGGAACATGAAGGACTGAATTGAGGGGGTATGTAGAGGGGGGAGAGTTATGAAAGAAATGTCTTCATGGGGGTCATTTAGGGTCAGGTAGAAACCTGATGCGAGGGAAGCTCCCACAAATCTACAAGAATGACCCCAGCTAATACTCCTAGCAATAGTGGATAGGTAGCCTGAACTGCCTGTCGCCTATGAAAAGATTGGTAACTACCCCAGTTGTCATCCACCAGAGAGCCTTCATCCAGTGGTTGGTAGAAACAGATGCAGAGATCCACGACCAAGCACTGGATCAAGCTTGGGGAATCTTGTTAAAGAAAGGGTGGAAGGATCGTACAAGCCAAGTGGGTCAAGGCTATCGCAAAGGAACCCAGAGAAACAACTAACCTGGCTAACAGGAATTCGCAGACTCTGGACCAATAGCATGGGAGTCTGCATGGGACCAACCTAAGCCCTCTACATATGTGTGACAGTTGTGCAGCTTGGTCTACTTGTGGGACTCTTAATGTTTGGAGCAGGGTCTGCCCCTAAAGCTTTGGCTGGCCTCCAGGAACCTATTCCTCACACTGGATTGCCTTGCCCAGCATTAATGCAAGGGAAGGAGCTTAGTCTTACTACCACTTGATATGTCATGGTTTGTTGACACGCATGAGAGGCGTGTCTGAACAGTAACAGAGAGGTTGGCAGAGGTGATGCGGGGGATAGGAGGAGAGGGGGGAGGGGAAATTGCAGTTGTGATGCAAAATGAATGAAAAAATTTAATAACAATAATAATAATTAATAAAGTGAATTTCTATAATGAGAATCCAGAATGACTGATTTGAAAATAAAGGCTAGCTTTGCAATTAAGTTCCCTAAGAAATGCTTTGTCTAAGTAGAGTAAGCCAGATCAATGGATCTAAGGTTTGCCTTAAGTGTTCTGAAAATACAAAAGTCATTTTCTTCCTACAAACAATTATTTTCAGAAGGTGTGTTAGAATTAATACTATTTTTATTTTTCTAATGCTTTTAGAGTTAGTTAAGGGATAATGTGACAATTGCCATTTGATAAATTGCCATTTATTTACCAGAAATCAAGGGATGAATTATTCAAGGATAGAATAACTAATTGTTTTTCTTTTTAAATGGGTAGTTGTTATTTTGGCTTAAATTTTTAAATTGTATCCAGAAGGTCATATGGTGAAGGTGTAGTCTCTATTTGATGGTGCCTTAGAGATTGTGGAAACGCTAGGAGTAGAAACCAACATAAAGACAGTAGCTCACTGGACACTGGCTTGAATGCTGTGCTGAGATACTGTCTCTGTCTCTCATTTGCTTTCTGGTCACCATGAGGAAAGCTGCTTTCCTCTGGCCTGCACTTCTAAATGATAAAGTACCTCACGTCAGTTTCAAACAGAAGAACCAAGCGACCATAGACCATGACCTCCAAATTCTCAGTAGTAAATGTTTCTCCCTTTTAATAGTTCATCTAGGTTCTTTGTTGATATGCAGAAACTGATTGGCCTAATTTCTTAAAGAGTAAATAAATAGATGAAAAGCAAGAAAATCAAGCTTCAACTAAAGATAACTTTTTAATAATAAATCACCCTGTGAGTTTTGTAATATGATTTGAGATTTAAGAACTGAAAATATAATCCTATGGCAAAGCACCTTCTATTACCATTTATATGAGCTACTCTTATATAAATTACTCTCATTTATATGAACTCAATGTCTTAAGGTTATTTGTATAAAAAATAGGAATAAGTAAATTCTGTTATTTCAGAAATAGGCAATATTTCTCCCAATATATATAAAACATTGAAGACTAAAATAATCATTCATCTCCATTAAGGCAATATTTTTCTAAAGAATTTTTAGTTTTTACCCTGGAAAATGTGTTTCTTATTGTCTTCGGATTTCTATTGTTGTGATTAAAAAACTATGACAGAAAAACAAAAACAAACTGAGGAGGAAAGGACTTATTTCATCTTACAGTTTCTACTTCACCATCTCGGAGAAGTCAGGGCAGGAATTCAAGGCCAGAACCTGGAGGCCATGGAGGAGAACAGTTTACTGATTTGCTCCTCATGGCTTGCCTAGCCTGCTTTCTTACAGCATCCAGGACCACCTGCTTAGGGGTGGCACTGTCCACAGTGAGCTGGGCCCTCCCACATCAATCATCAATGAGAAAAACTCACCACAGGGCGGCACACAGGACAATGCAGCGGAAACATTTTCTTGATTGAGGTTTCCTCTTCCCAAAGCCTCTAGCTTGTGTTGAACTGACATAAAAGTAGCTGGCAAAATCATTTGTAGTATATTCAATATTGTTTGATTAATAACATAACTCTACTAAGGCCTACATCCAGGATATTTTTAAAATTTTTATTTCACAAATTGATGTGTGTGTGGTGTGACACACGTGCCACAACATGTGGCCTAGGAAAGAGGATAACTCGCTGGAGTTGGTTTTCTTCTGCTACCATGTGGTTTCCTGGGGATCAAAGTCATGCCATTATGCTTGGTAGCAAGGATGTTTACAGAATCAGCGCCATGTAGGCAGCTCCCAGAAAACCTCTTTATAGAGATTCATGATTTATCTTGAATCAGTATCACACTCATGCAGGAGGCAGAAGCATGCCCTCAAGTTCAGGACAGCATTAGTAATATCTTAAAAATGGGTTCAAATGAATAAATAAATAAATAAATGTGGATCTAACAATTTCTAAATCATAATTTAATTTGTCTATCTGTTTTAGGTCAAGATAAGTATGTCAGAGTGAACAGAAAAATTATTTCAAGCAAAATGTTATGATTCATTTGACAAAAACTCTCTTGAGGGGATGAAATGGGCTGTTCAATTCAAAAATTGAAAGGAGGGTGCAAACTTTCTTTCTGTTAAATAAGATTGTAAAGCACAATAGTGGGCAGCTATCAGCATGATATAGGAGCATACATATTCGTTAAAAATAGTTATTTGGGCTCACATCTTACTTTGCATCTACTGATTTTAAATATAAGCTTAAAAAGTTTAATTATCAATCCAAAATTATACAGGAGTATGCCCAACTTGAAAACATACTTTTACATAAAAAGAAACTGAGAGATTTTTTGAGACCATTTTTCCCAGTGTTTGAGACCATTCTACCTTAGCCCAGACTGTCAAGTCCCTTTAAGGACAATTGTCTGTATCTGAGTTTCCACTCTTGCCCTAAGGAGGGACAATAGACTTTATCCACATTCCAAGCACAGAAAGAATGGCTTCAAAGAGAGTTCCTTTCTGGATTCCACATCTAATGTCTGAATCCCTTGGGGGCAAAGTCTGAAAGTGAAGGTTCCCTCAGGAGCTGCTCTGTGGGGCAGATGAGCCAAGCAAGATGCCTGAGCCAGGGAAATTTTGCTACCATGGACTCAGAGCATGTTTTCTGAGCATGCATTGTCAGCATTGGGCTTTGCACTCTTACCACAATAATAGACCCAAAGGGTCAAGATTTCTGCCTGACTTTGTTTGTTTATTCTTGTATTTCCAGGATTTGCAGTAGGCTTTGTCCATAGTAGCTGCTCAACACATATGGCAAACAAATTAGAATACTAATTCCTTCAGACCATCAGTCAACCCCTCCGTCCTCATTTTGGAAACCAGATCAACCCACAAATCTCTGGCAGACTTTGTTTGACATCAGAGCATCTCCACGAGTGGATTTTCTCTCTACAGGTATTGAGGAATCCTGATCTTCATCTAGAGCGTGTGGATAACAGTGTTATCTATTTCAGACACAGCCATCACTCTGAGATCTCTGCCTGCTGGGTTCCTGCTACCCCCTCAACTCACACTCAACACCTGTTTCGTTCTAGAGTGTTGAAATTAGACCAGAGGACAGTGCCTCCCTAGATCTCACTTTTTTCAAGCAAAGTGTCTGGAGAAGAGGGTGATATTCATTTTAGCTCCTTTTAAAGTGGGCAGATTGAACAGATTTGTTTGTGGCGTTAAGAAACAATAGCATGTAGATGACAGATCCGAGAAAAGGGAAACATCTATAATCGGGTAACAGTATGATTTCAGAGAAGAAAAAAATAAAAAACATGAGCAGGTCAGAACAAAATAATTTTTACTTATGAAGGTATAGAAAAAATAAAGAAGTTTCTGTGATTACCACCCCAATATGTTGTGTCTCCTCACATTTTAATATCTATGTATATATATACTCTATACAGCTATATAATACATTGCAGTGGAGTCTTGAGAATCTGTGGGGAAGGAGAGGTAGAGTGAGCGGCCTTTTATGAATGTGGCTGAACCACCAGATGGCCACTGTTTCCTCCTGTCTCTGCTCCTGGTTGAATATGTTACCTTGAGCATGGTGCTTGAATTTTTGAGCCTCGGTTTTCTCATTAATATAATAAAAGTGTGTCTTAGTTTTGTTTTTAGTACTGGTAAGAGACACCATGAACATGGCAACTCTTATAAAGGAAAACATTTAATTGCGGCTGGCTTACAGTTCAGAGGTTTAGTCCATTATCATTTTGGTGGGAAGCCTGACAGGTTGTAGGCAAACATGGTGCTGGAAGAGTAGCTGAGCATTCTACATCTGAATCAGCTAGCAGCAGGAAAAGAGAATGACATTGGACCTGGTTTGAGCTTCTGAAATGTCAAAACCTGTTCCCTACCACCTCCTGTAATATACTTTCAAAAACAAGACTATACCTACTCCCAACAAGTCCACACCTAATAGTGTTATTCCCTATGAACCTTTGAGGGTCATTTTCATTTAAATACATGCTATCTGCTTTACATGGTTATTATGTGGACCATGTGAAGTAATACTCATAAAGTGTATTGTCGTTGTAAGGAGAGGGCCCGCTTGTCCGTCCTGGCCATCCGGCTAGCTTAGCCCCAAAATAACCACACAGAAATTGTATTAATTAAATGATTGCTTGGCCCATTAGTTCTAGCCTCTTATTGGCTAACTCTCACATCTAGATTTAACCCATTTCTATTAATCTGTATATCACCATGTGGCAGTGGCTTACCAGGAAAGATTCAGCATGTCTGTCTCTGGCGGCTCCATGGCATTCCTCTGACTCTACTTCCTTCCTCCCAGAATTCAGTTCCATCTTCCCCACCTACCTAAATTCTGCACCTATCAGGCCAAGGCAGTTTCTTTATTCATTAACCAATACAAGCAATGCATAGAAAGGACCTCCTACACCAGTTTATACGATCAATGATCTGTTCCTTAACAATAGTTAGTGGATCATATATCTCTTTTATTTATTATCAGTAGCTATATCAACTTCTAGATTCGTGCTTAGACTATTTTTAATAGTTAGGTAGTCTTTGAAACATGGTGATTTTATTAAAAGGTGCTCTTTTTCCCCAAATTTTCTTATTACTAACCATGATATAAAATTCTTGGATTTCAAATACTTGACAGAATAAGTAAGTATGTTTGAGCATAAAATGTATACATTATACTTTGAATTGCACAAGAAGTGGCATAATATGTTTGGCCCCAAATGGTACTGCATTGTGACTGGATAGTGAAAAGAAAATAATGAAGCTTCATGATTATTATTAATGTATATATGTGACTTTTTGTTTATCTGGAAAAGTGAAGTATTTCATATTTAATAAAGAGCAACCAGTTTTAGCCAAGGGAGTTCTGTTTATCATATTGACTCTCCTTTCTTTAAGCACAACCTTTCAGAGCTTCTGTATGGCTCACAAGGCTCCAAGAGCAATGTGTTGTGAAATCGATTTTCTGGAATACTGATTAGCCTATTGGTGACAGACAGCATAGGTAACAGTGGTGGAAATTCTACTGCCAGAACAGATGCTCGGAGAATTTGACTCAGACTGGGGAAAGAGAAGGTAGATGATAGGAAATCTACCACAGTGACGAGGCTTAGTGCAGATTCAGATATCTGACATCTGAACTATCTCCTGAACTTTCCAGGAGGCTTTCTGCTTCCAATTGATACTTCTGTCTATTTCTCGGCAAATATATTCCCCCGTGTCTGCCTAGTACCTTACTGAGGTCTTGGTGTCCCTCTGCCATCCTGGGCCATTTTAAAATAGACAACTCAGTGCTAATGAATTTGCCTAAGTGTTTTCCTGGAAAAAGCAAAAGAATCTAATATTTCCTGTTCAGTAAAAGAACCAACAAACACCAACAAATAGGAACATCTATGTGCCCTCCAAAGCCTAGGAAAGACACTGGGAGAGAAAAGGAAAGCTGCCTTCACCTGGGCACTGGAAAACACAGTAGAATGTGGTGAACTTGGTCCTTTGCCTGCCTTTCCAAATTCTTACTTTCCCAGGCTTTCATTTGTTGAGAAGACACCCTGAAGTTTTCATTTCATAATAAAGTTCATCCTGTTTTCACGATGAGTTTGCTCAGCCACATCACGTGTCCTTTGTGAGTTTGGGTTGCAGTGTTCATTGTCTAGATGCAGGCAGCCTTTTGAGTGGCTTCTTGCAGCATGCTCTATGCTTCCCTGTGCAGCCCTTAGAGGAGCCTTTCTCAGACCTAAAGCTCTGCATCCAGGAACTGATCTGCTCAGCTCAGACCCACACAATGACACTCGTCATGAAAAGAGCCAATCAAAGCGCTAAGCAAGACTCAACAAACTGGAAAGGGGCAAGCTTTAAAAAAAGAAAAAGAAAAAGCACTGGGTACTTGGTTAACCCCTGCCTCTCCCTCTCCCTCTTTTATTACAGACATCAAACACACCAACACACACACACACACACACACACACACACACACTCAGCATGCACCAAAATTGTATTTTTTTCTTTCACTACTACAGTCTACACGAAATGCTATATCAGTGTTTTGATGCATCCGGGGACTGAATGTAAACAACATGGTACAACTCTAGAAACTGCCATCGTAAAATATTTTAAGAGGCAGAATAGAGTAAAATAAAATAAAAATGTCTTTTTATGTGATATCTCAGAGTAATTCAGGATTTATGGTACCTTAACCTTTAGAATCCAAAATATTAAGCTATGTTTCTTAGAGATAATAACTCGGTTGTCTCTCACTTATGTGTCTTAGATAAAAGCCTACTGCCACAGAATCCATGAATGTTCAAATACCCTTGCGGGCCCTTAGTAGTAAATCTTATGGAATAGCTTATGGCCAATGTAATGGCCCACAGTAGCCTGCGAATATCATGAATTCTAATAATACTTACATCAGTAGAAACATGAAGTAATGTCTCCATTGTAATTAAATGATGTATTTAGAGCAGTGGACTAAATGGTCCCCTAGTGTGTTGGTGATATATTCTAATAGTCTTCTCTTTACAGCCCCACACGGTAATATTCATGCTTTATTCTGGAGGGCTTAGCTTCTGACTGAACATTTGAATTGCAACATTAAGTGGTAAAGTGGATTATAGTGAGACCCCATGAATATGGATCCTGATCAAGAAACTAAGTGCTTAAAAAAATAAGATGTTACTATTTAAAAAGAGTGATTACAAAAACATTTTTACATGGAGGAATGTCGGGAGTCTTTGCCTTGCTTTTTATTCTTTATCCCAGAAGCCGAACATATTTGCCACAATTAAAAATTTAGTAGGGTGAAACACCAGACTTTAAATCACTGTAATTTCTACTGCGCTTATTGAATTTAATTTTGGCTGTTTGAGGTACAAATTAGTTTTGATAATAATTACTGTATTCCCTTTTTTATAACATGTTCATTTCCAAGCTTATAGCCAGCCATAGAGCCTACATGCAGGATGCAGGGCAGGGCCGTCTATCAGTTACCAGGCTGGAAAGGAAACTATCCTGCAGCTGATTAGTTAAAAACGTCACATTCTGGGCTCTCGTTCTCTATTTTCCAGCTGAATCAGACACTAACGCAGTAGCTTGAGGCAGTAAGTGCCTATGGACCTGCTGAGGGCATTTCAGTCTAGCCAGGCTCGTGGGTGAGAATGTTTCAGAAGGGAAACCTAGCCTCTTTGGTGATGGAATGTCTGCCTGTAGAAAATGCAAACATTGTAACAGAAAAGAGCAGTGTGTCTATTTATTTGATAAAATTAAATGTGTATAAAATAGTTTTGTCAGTTAATGGATCTTATGCGTCTAAGAGTTTTTCAGTGTATGTAAACTGGTAAATGTGGGTTATAGGATAAAACATGGTACCTGTGTTCTACCTTCTATTTTGCCCAACAAAGTGAATGTTGATCTGTGGGTGTCCATGCTATACTTTGTATGTGATGTATATTTGAGTATTTATCTGTTTATTGAAATCCTGTGGCTTTACATCTCCTAAACTGTGAGAAGGACACCACTAAGATTTACATGCAATGGCTTTTGTTGTGGTTCACCTTATTTTCCACTTAAAAGAATTGAACATACCTCATTTCTTAAATTGTCCTTTGTTAAATATGAAATACTGGCACCTGTACTGCAGATCTAAGAACTGAAACAATGTGTCCTTGCGTTGTGCACAGAGGAGCTAATGGTGAGGTTGGGGTAAGCGTACATTAACCTTTATTTCTTATTTATTCACTTGAGATTGCTGGAAGTCGGACTTTTGTGGGGTGTACTCAAGGTTTTATAGAATGTCACAGAGATGTCTATTTAGGTTGAATTGACAACACAAAATCTGTCTAGAAAAAAAGAAAGAAAGAAGGAAGGAAGGAAGGAAGGAAGGAAGGAAGGAAGG
>LOJH01043156.1:0-11660 GCA_001685095.1 Ellobius talpinus
ACATGGCTCTCCTCTCCAAGATGGACGTAGGTTAGAATCTTCCCTGTAAGCCACTACCTCATGTTCCTATACACATTAATAGAGATGGGTTAATCAAGATGTAAGAGTTAGCCAAGAAGAGGCTAGATATAATGGGCCAGGCAGTGCTTAAATGAATACAGTTTATGTGTTGATATTTTGGGTGTTAAGCTAGCCGTGTGGGAGCTGGGCAGGACAAAAAGCAGGCCTGCCTGCTCTCCCTTATCACAACATTTGTTGAAAGTAACACATAGACAGATGACCCTCCTCCATCATCTTATTCTTAAGTCAAATTGAAGGTCATGGTTTCAAAAGAAGAAGGAGTCTAATAATGTCTCAAGAAGACTGGGAGCCTTTTTCATCAGAATTTAAAGCCAAAACCTTCAACTGAAAATTAGAAGTGATTAAAAAGACTAATATTAATTCTACAGAGGAATAACTTTTATCTGTATTTACTAAACATTCTAATAAATTAAAAATATTACAACCAGGTGATAGTGGCACAAGCCTTAAATCTCAGCACTTGGGAGGCAGAAGCAGGAGAATCTTCATGAGTTAGAGGACAGCTTGGTCCACAAAGTGAGTTCTAAGACAGGAGCTGTTACAATGAGAAACATGTCTCCAAATACAAAAAATGCATGTATTTATTGATTTTATTTGTCTCCCTTTGGATTATGAGAGTTGTCAGAGTCATGTCACAGTACATATGACATCACAGGATGGCTTGTAGTCATCAATTATTTCTGTCAAGCATGTTGGCCTTTGCAATAGATCCAACTAACATCATCAGAATTTGTGCAAAATGCCTTTACCTGCTAAGATAATTTACCATCCCTCCTCTTAACATTTACATTACTTTTTCCTTTCTAACTTATGTGCTAATAAACAGTTTAGATTCTTCATATTTCAAAAAATAAATATTTTAATGCAGCAAAAATAACATACATTTAGACTTGGCTATTAACACCTGTTATTATACAGATTACCTCCAAGCATAAAATGACTTCATAATGTCCTTAAGGGTTTCTATGGTGATAAGAAGTTTTCCAAGATAGACAAATATAGTTGAATAAGCATTAGTGTCTCTTGCATTATAAATTCTGTTGTCATTATCTGTCTAAGTCATTAATCTCATTCATTGTTCCTAAATCTCTCCTCAAAGTGCGTAAAAACTTAAAATAGCTTCTTTTGTGAAACTTTATAGGAACTGCAGCTGGGTAATTTGTTCAACTCCAGTGGTGCTGAAATATTCCAATGACACCTAAATGCACTCTTCAGAGCATTTGTGAGACTGCTAACATATCCATTACAGATTCTTCTGTTAAAGTTTCCTGGAGTTATGTTTCCCAGGGAGTTAATTTGGAGACCTGAAAAATGTGCTGTTGGTGTCAATTAAGCTGAATGTGGATTTTTTGTAATCAGAATATGTTAATTGAAATACACGTTTTTAGTATGATTCATCAGTTCCAGCCTTTAACATATTCGTTCCATAACTTCTCCATTTTATTTCCACATTTCACTGATGACCTCTATGTGAAGTTGAATGTAGCATCTTCTACAGACCTTTCTCTAATAGAATCTGAATACTGTAATAGCTGGCATACATATTCATTTTACAGAACAAAGTAAAGGCATTTCATTACTGGAATTTTATGTAATATCCAGTTCTATTTTAATCACTCCTCATTACATGCATTTGGAGGGAGAAGTTACTATGTGTGTGGTATGGCAATCTCTAACATCAGAAAGGCAAGACTCTATGTGTTAGTGAGCATGTCTTGGCTGTTTACTTCTTTGTAGTGTGTAAGATATAGATAGGTACTGAGGCTCAATTGAAAGCCACAATAAAATAGGTTTCATATTCTTTGTCAAACCAATGTTCACATGAAATGAGATCAAGGCATCTCGGTTGATATTTCTAAGTCTTATTTAATTATATAAAGTGTTTTCTTTTCTAATATAATGGCTTAATGTGGATTACTTGTACATGGTAATATTTTTCTCAGGATTCATTCAAATTCTGAACCTTGCGTTTACCTTTATGACTTTATACATCAATTTTGACAAAACATCATTCATTAGAGGTTATGGAAAAGATAGATTAAAAAGGACTATAAATAAATTTGGAAATTGGGTCTCAGAAAAAATATTCCTATTATTTCTATTTATTATATTATATGCATACCTACCTGGGCACATCCAATGTCATCAATGTTTAAAAATATAAACTAAAAGACTTATATAACAAGATATATATGGGTATTTGAAAAGTAATAATATCTAATACCATATCTGGCCTCTCATCCTTAACCTTTCAAATTAAATGTTCTTTGATGAATATGCTATCTGAAATGTGTTACATTTTCCTAGTTTTATGCTGAAGAAATTGTCTCAGTTTTGAGCTACTATAGATTGAGTCCAGGTGCTCAAAGATGCTAGCAAGCACTGTACTCTTGAGTCAGATCCAGGGATAGATTATGTTCTGAAGTCTAATTATTATCAGTATTTATTTTGGCAGGCATCTTGATGACTGAGTTTTCTTGTGATTATAAATAATAAAGATCTGTTTGGGAAAATGTCATGGTTTATATTTGAATCTAGAAAAGTATAATTTCAAAAGTAATGAATACTATAATAGAAATCATCAGAAAAGTCTAAGGATTCAATCTGGTTTTGAAGACTTTTGTTCATATATGGTTTCTTTGTCTTTGATTAAGAAAATTCTGTGTTATATATTAATAAGTAAATCTGTACACAGAATTTACAGTTTGTTGATTCAAAATACATGTTGATAGTGATTTTTGAAAGGACTCATTATGTCTTCAATAAACTTAGTGAGGATATCATCAATAGGTCAGATTCTGGATGTTTGAGGTATTCATTACCATACTACTTCCATTTTGTTGAGTTTATTTGTATTAAATTTGATATTTTACCCACTTCAATGCCCTGTACATTTTTATTGTCTTCTCATCTCTTTCTTTCTATTATAACACTAATATTACTGCATGATTTTCTGTCTTCCAGTCATAATAATTATGTATAGGATTGGCTTTCAAAATGGTTAAGAAAAGTAATAATAAAGTATGTACCTGAAGGTACACTTAGCTTAATCTATTTTTTTCTGAAATCAGATTGTACAATTAATTCATATATCACAAGTGAAACTAAAAACTAAAACAAAATTCAAGTAAGAAATGTATATGTTAGAGGATTTATGTTGGCCAGGGCCATAAAGTACCTAAGCTAAACGTTTGTCAGTTTGATTTCTGTAGATTATCAAATACAATTTAGCAGAAAAATAGCAACATTTGAGATACATTAGATTAAGAAACATACAAAGTAATTGTGAGCTATTTATAATCTATATTATAAATTATATAATCTAATTATATGAATATAAATTAACTTTCTACTGATTAGTTTGAAACTCTATAGATCATGAAACATTTTTAAAATGTTTATTATCCTCATTTTATTCATTGGGAAGGTAAAGGAATAGTGAGGCTTCAGGAGTTTGGGTATTAACAGATATATTTCTTTTTTTCCCTCAGAGAACAGTGTGAATGATAAACACAATCACATAGCAAATCCTGAATCTAGGTCATACGATGTTTAATAATCAAATTAACTTTGAAGACCACTGTATTTCTTAAAACTCATCTGGGCAATATCATAGTAAATTTGAAAGATTTTGTTCTTTTTGAGGCAAGCTTTATGCAGCTAGAAATGGTTAAAATATACAGAATATGGATGTGTGTTTCGATTAGTAGCTTAGGTGCTGGAGAATTGGCTCAGTGTATGAGAGGGCAGACTGCTCTGCAAGAGAATCCAGGTTTGTTTCCTCACAAAGTCATGTGATTATTATACCAGAAGAATTCACTTATTCAGTACCAGCTGGCCTCTTTACACACTAACACAGGTGGTATACACAACCTATGCATTCACAAACAGATACCTGCAAATAAAAAATAACAACAACAAAACCAGTAGACACAGAGAGATTCTCTCATAGTCAAAGCACTTCACTTGCCCACATGGTGAAAATTCCTGTTAATTGGAAAATATTTTATCTTGTTGTCATAGTTTGCTTCCTATTGTTGTGATAAGACAATAACCAAAAGGAGTCTGAAGAAAATGGTTCATTTGAGCTTACTACATACTGTTTACAGTCCAGGATACAGCAAAAGGGCAGTCAGGTCAGGGGCTCAAGGAAGGAACACAGATAAAGGAACTGAAGCAGCTACCAGGGGAGGGATACTGCTTATTGCCTGGCCTTTTGATGAATTTCTTTTTCTAGTTTCCTATATAACACAAGATTACCTGCCCTGAATGATCCTACACTCCAGTGTTCTGGGTTCTTCTATGTCAATCAAAAATCAGGAAAATGCTGCACAGATATGGTTACAAATAATCTGATGGGTCATTTTCTCAATGACTATCCAGAATATCTAAATTAGAATAAGAGACTTATAAGGATCAACATAACAACTATATATTGTTTCTTACTCTGAAATTCATATTGAGAAAACCATGAGAAAAGAATAAATAGAATTTTAACTGTAAGGCAGGTATAGTCATGGTTTCTATTTAGTTAGACAACATTAACACAAAAAATATTGATTCTTTTTTATTCTTGGAAGGAATGGAATGATCATAAAAGAGAACATTGGCTTGTTTTTATTGCAAAATTTGTGAAAAATATCTGAAAACAACTTGTCAACTTTTCCCCCCAGGACCTTAAGTTCATGGAGCGAGCAATAAAAAAAATATGATTCAATGTCTATCATTAGTGCTAATCCGCTTGCTGTGGGTCATTGATCTCTTTGAAAATAATGTCCATAATTAACTTGAGAGTTTTCAAATACTCAGTCATATTAATCAAAAGTCCAGTGTTCACAATCCATTTGTGATGACATTCCTGTGATGAGAAATCTATAATTATAGAAAATTTCCATATGTGAAGAAAATTCTGTGGCTATGTTTGATTTAAGATAAATTTTATGATTCTGTGAGTAGAGTTAGAATTCTTTTCCAAAGCCTAAATACTGTTTCTGGGATTCTGGAAAAAAATGTTGTTGTTTATGAACTGAATCAATGGAATGAAAGGGCAAGTATTGACTTGTCACATTAGTTATTGCTGTTTTAAATTTGAACTGATAGTTGGCTTGACTTGCCAGCTTTGTGTCAAAATCCCATTAGATTTGGAATTATTATTTGTCACAGACTTTCGTATTGTTTGACAGCTTCATACATTTATGTAATGAGTTCTAGTTGATTTCACCCATCTACAGTCCTTCTTCCATCTTCTTCCTCCTTCTTTTATATTCCTCCTCCTCAACTAATACTCCTGCTTGTTTTTCATCTTATTTTGTGTGGAGGCACAAGTTTCATTAGCTTCTTCCCTGAAAATAAAGAAATAACAATTAGGGAAGATGAAAATTTAAAAACAAAAAAGTTTTTTAATTGTTCATTGAATGCCTATAAAATATTAATAGTAATGCTAATATTTTTTTCAATTCTTTCTGGGAAATGTAAGAATAATAAACTGATAAATCATTCCAAGATTTTTCATTACATTTAATTTGATTATTTTCATTAAGAACAAAAGAATGCCATTGGAAAAATGAGATCATAATAAAACCACTTAAAATTTCTGCATGAAATTTTTCAGTGGTGAAAACTGATGAAGTAAACATTTTAGAGGTTTAGAAATTGAATAATATATGTATCGTTTTACATTGAAATCATCAAATTAAAGCAGTTATTATTGTTTTAAAATACTGAAAACTTAGATTTTTCTTTAGATATGTATCATTCTTGTGATGATCATTGGTGGTAAGTGTGAAAAAATATTAGGAAGCTTTAGTTTCAGAACCTTATTGTCAGTGAGATATTGATGTGCTTTATAAAGATGTCAGTGTTGATACCTGGTTAAAAACATAATTCAAACTCAATTTTCACGTCTTTTGATTCTGAGGTTTTAATAATAGATGTTATAGTTGAAATCAAAATGGAATATCTTAAGTGATTTTTCAAATTAAATTGTTAGTAATTTATTACAATTTTAATATTTAAAGATTTTTAAGTTATTATTACTATGATGAAACACCACAACAAGAAACAAGTCTGAGAGGAAAGAATTTATTTGGATTATACTTGACATTTTAATCCATCATTGAGAAATGTCCGAGCAGAAATCTGGAGTCAGCTGCTGTTGTAGAGGCCCTGGTGTGGTTCAAGGCTTGCTCTGCCTGCTTTATTTTAAATCTCAGAACCGTCAGCCCAGGAGTATTCTCTAACCCCAATGGGCTCTACCCCTCTTGTCTTTAATCGCTAAGAAAATACCCTAGAGGCTTGTTTCTACACTTAGTTCTTTTAGAGGAATTTTCCTAACTGAGGTTCGATCTCAGATGACTATAGCTTATGTCAAGTTGACATAAAATTAGCCAAACACAAGGATATACTTCAAAAGCTGCTTTTAAAAAATATATTGGAATGTGGAGACAGGAAGATCAGGTATTCTACGCTATACTTGGATATACCATGAAACTGAAGCCAAGTTGAGTTACATGAGACCTGCCCTTAAAAGTATAAAAACTGCTCTTTGCTTAAAAAATTACAATTCTTAGTTTTATTTGAGAATTCATTATTGCTCTTGAATTTCCTGTTGCATAGTCTACTTAAAATAATCCTCTTTTAAATAAATTTTTCAAAATTAATTTCACTTAATTGCATAACACAAGCATAACAGATTTTGATTATCTCTATTTCTGTAAAGAAACATTTTTTCAATATTTAACTACTATTTATTACTAATTGCATATATCTTGATATAAAGTAAACTTAAATGTTTACTTTGATTAAAAAGCATTTGGAGTAATGGGCTTAGTTATACATGTGAAAAAAAGGCATATTCAAAATTCTGTAAAATATACCTGTTTCTAAACACATCAAATGTTCTGGTAATTTTTATGAACTTCTACAAGTAATATTAAACTACTACTAAATATTTATTGAAGAATCCAATTTTTCTTATTATTTCAACACAACATAAAAGTTTCTTAATATACATACAAGAACCTCTTTGGATTCCATCACAACTATAGTTTGGATATAACAATTAAAATTTTTGATATTTTAATATCCTTATGATACTCCCTTGTTCAAATAATGAGAATTGAGTAAGAAAGGGAAATTCAATAAGAATTGTATTTCCTACATAAGTGACAATGGTACTCTATTCATTAAATGTGACTTTTATTTAATATCTGTATTACTTTCCTATGAGCATACTTGACCATCACTACAATCGTGACTTCTGACAAATCTAGGATATCATAAAACTACTATGATACACTAACACAGTAGTTTATAACCTGTCGGGGAAGACCCCTTAGGGTTGAAAACCCTTTCACAGGGGTCACCTAATAGTGTCAGAAAACACAGGTAGATACATCATGGTTCATAACAATAGCAAAACTACAGTTATGAGATAGGTAGTGACAAAAATATTTTTATGATGGGGGAATCACCACAAGATGAGGAACTATATGAAATGGTCACACGATAATAAATGTTGAGAACCATACCTCTAACCCGTATTCCACGTTTGGGTCTGAAAACCTATCTGTGTGAAGTGTAATTTGATTAATGTAATCTATGACAGCTGCTTCACAACTTTGCAAATTTCCTGTTTTGAAAATGGAAAAAGTACATCTTTTTAATATTAACATATCTCACTGTAAGAATAAAATATTAATAGAAATAGTGACAGTAAGATGTGGGCATCAGTGACAAAGAAAATGAATAGAAGAACCCTTGTTAAATGAATGCTTCAGCTCCTGAAAACAAAAAAATATGTTATGTGGGTATCATTATTTGATCATTCTCTTAAAACTTAAACGACTGCAATTTCATTGTCTCACAATCTCACATAATTACATTTTCTCCATATTCAAACGTCTGAAATATATATATATATATATGTGTGTGTGTGTATATATATATATATATATATATTTATATATAGTCTGCACCAAGTGTCTGTCACAGTGTTTGCTAAATGGTAGCATCTAAAAATAGTTCATTGAATTAAGCTACACTGGTATAAAAATGCCTACTTTAAATAAAACACATTCTTTTCTAAAACAATTTAAATATATTTCTGGATATAAAATTAATCACATGGGTAAAATAATCTTTTGTGCAAGAATAGGCCACATTTTTACACAAATGTTTATTATTATTATTTTAATGTATTCCCCAGGACCCACACTGGCATTGTACTAGTTAAGTAACTAAGGATGCCCTTGAATTTGAGATACTCTATGCCTCCTCTGCAGTAGTGGGAAAATTATGGTGCCACACCATCCATTGTTTTTATTATATTGCTAGTTAAAAAATTTTGGAGCCTAGATTGTCACCTAAAATGTATGTCAACAACACACTACTGCCACTGCTTGAAAGAAATCTGAAATTCCATTGGGGCTAAGTAAATCTATGAGGCTGTGCTTAATGTATGATTTGAATTGTTTAGATATAGTCCCATGAAACTCCAAAGAGTAAAAACTTGCGCTCATGTTTTTTTTGTTTGTAGAACTGAAACGTAACCTGAATAGAATGTGATGCAATTAATTTGTAAGTATTCAATAAGTACTTTTCAAATTTGAAAAAATAATGGAAGCAAATACTTTGTCCTTTTTTTCCATGTATGTTGCATATTCATAAGCTTCTTGTTTGAGGATGCTGTTGTATATCTTTATTTTGGGTCTAATAGAAAGTAACTTGAATAATAAGAAACATAAACTAAGTTAAATTAATTTTGAGGAAATCAGTGACTGACCAATGTTAAATTCTAACAAACATGAAATCATCTTTGGTATATGAGTTTGAGGAACAAATATATTTTATTTCTTTGGTTAAAATGTCATATTACAGATTCATGAATAATACACAGTTTTCTGTAAATAGAACTGCTTCTTAGTATCTGCTACTCTATTTTGTTACAAATAAAACTGTACCATAAAAGAAATTCTTATATGCATAAAAGCCTTTAGGATACGCCAACAGCCTTTGAAGGCCAAGAGGAACAAATAAACACTCATCAAATGCTGGAAGCTCTGGGCTTCAGACACGCTTACACAAAAAAGTTTGCCTTTCACTAATGAAACCACTTTCTGGTAGAGATATGCTTTGTGGACATCTAAGCAACCTCTTTGAATTATTCTCTTACCTGGACACATTATATTCCTGAAACTGGAGTCATTTATACATGTCCCAATTTTATTTTATTCTTTGCAAAATGACAAGAATGCCACAACATATTTTATTAAAATTTCATAAGTTTAGTTATTTCCTATCTGTTTGTTTCATTTCATGACTAAAAAACAAAAACAAAAGTTGTCCTTGACTAACCTGACCATGTTTGCAAGAATCATAAGCATTATTATTTTTAAAAAGAAGTGGATTTCTCCTCAAACTGTATACATTTTGGAGGAAAAGTCCCCAATTCTTTCTTAAAATGAGGAAGTAGCTTACATTGGAGTTTCTTACTGTACAGGATGGCACTGAAAGTGACTCATCCTACGATCTGCCTAATAAAATAAGTGAGAAAAAACAAATAATGAAAAAGGGCAGGACACTGGCTTATTAATGGATCATTTGTTTCCATTCCCCTTCCCTATTGCTTTCTTATTTCTTTTCAGTGTTCTCAGTGGTTGCTTCAAATCTGCCAGATGCTTTCATTCTGTGAAGGTAAGAAAACCCCACCATGGTAAAGTCAATTCATCTTGGCTAATGTCAATGTCAACTATTTTTCAATGTTCTTAGCCCAGGTAATACATCCTTGATAGTCATAATCATGTATATTTATAAAAGGACAAATGTATAAATATTGTGGTATATAAAGGTAAACATTTTACTGAGTTCTTGGTACAATTTAAATATTATTAGTAGCAGCATGAATATGGAATGTCTCCCACAGGCTTATGTCATTGAACATTTTGTGTCAGGTACTAGCTTATTTTAAGATACTGTTGATCTTTTAAGAATTAAGGCTTGAATAGTAGAAAAAGTAAATAAATGTTAGCAGCCACATAGGTTCTGACTCTACTCTCTCTCTACTTCTCACATGCTAATAAAGTGTTATCTGTCACGAAACTCCCCACCAGAACTGGAGGAACAGAATCCATGCATTCCCTACCATGAAACTGAGCACTAAAATAAAAGGTTTGTTCTCCATTCTGCTAACATGGATGTCATTGCACTAACTTGATAATTACTACAGTCATATGTAAAAATATTATTTGAAACAGTTTTAGCAAAATAAGTCAATTTTAACTGAAATTTAGGGAAAAATACTTAGCATTATACAAAGGAGCAGACATGGACTAGAGCTCAAAGGAACAGATAAACAGAAAATGAATGTTTCTAATATGTGTGAACTTGACACAAAAAGAGTTTGTAGAAAAATATTGTTTCTTGTTCCTAGGAAAAGAACTGAATTAACTCAAAAGTTCTCAATGATGGGTATCCAGAATATGCTAATATTATTCTCATAAATTTACTGTTAAACATTTAGTGTATATAGAGCTAGATAGCCAGATAAAAGACAGATTTATTAGCAAAAAGTTGGACACTAACAAGACAATTTTATAATACAATGATTGGATCCAGTCATTATGAATTAGCATAATCTCTAACAACAATCTGTAAACACTTGTCCTGTTACTCACAAATAAGAGCAGTCCTCACTTCTCATCAAGGAAACTTCCCTGTTTATAGATGTAGACCATTACAGAAACTTCAATAAATCAAAATGGATAATTGTGGAGCCCAGTCTCAAAATGTGACTACACCTAAGGCTCAAGGATATTGTTGAAGAGTGGGCAGAAGGACTACAAGAGCCAAAGGACCTAAGAGGATGCTGTGAGAGTTTATCTCGTAGTAAGGTCAGAGGCTATAACTGTAAGGACTGCGCAAACGCAAACATAAGCTGAACAAGGATGACACCAACTAACTGTATCAAACTACATTAGACCGCATTGGGGACAGTCCATAACCCTCAACCCTGCACAAAGAAGGACAGGCAACTGAGTAAAGCTGCAGCTTAGAGATGCAGTCTTCCCCAAAGAAAAGAACTCCAATTGGTGGTCCAATGTCAAAATGAAACCCTGAAAACATAGGTACAAGTAGCATTATATGTACTTAGCAGGCTATATTTAAGAATATATATATAATATATATATGCATGAAACAACAAATAATGGGAAACGAGGCCATGAATTTGAAGGAGATCAAGCGTACACAGGGGATTTGGAGTGAGGAAGGGGAAATGTTGTAATTAAATTACAATATCAAAAATAAACAGTCAGGTAGTGGTGACACATGCCCATAATCCCAGCATCTGGAGATCTGAAGTCAGAGGGAGATGGAGCTCTATGAGTTCAAGGCCAGCTTGGTCTGCAGAGTGCAGAGTGATAGATAGGTAGATAGATGATAGATAGATAGATGATAGATATATAGATAGATAGATAGATAGATGATTGACAGATAGATGGATAAATGATAGATACATAGATAGATGGTAGATAGATAGATAGATAGATAGATAGATGGATGGATGGATAGATAGATAGATA
>LOJH01043157.1:368-12083 GCA_001685095.1 Ellobius talpinus
GTGGGATGTCCTTCTGTGTATGTGCTAATGATGTGGGGTGTCCTTCTGTGTGTGTGCTGCTGCTGCTGATGTGGGATATCCTTCTGCATATGTGCTGATGATATGGGATGTCCTTCTGTGTGTGTGCTGCTGATGATATGGGATGTCCTTCTGTGTATGTGCTGCTGCTGCTGATATGGGATGTCCTTCTGTGTATGCACTGATGATGATGTGGGATGTCCTTCTNGTTAATGAATAAAGCTGCTTTGACCTATGGCAGGGCAGAATATAGCAAGGCTGGCAGAGATATATAGAGACAATAAGCGGAGTCAGAGAAATGCCATGCAGCTGCCAAAGGAGAAACAAAAGAGCGATCTCCACCTACAATCCAACATGGTGTTGGGAGGAGAAGCCGTATTGCTAAAGATTTTTGAAAATTAAAACTTAAAAAAATGAGAGATTTAAATAATGTTTGTTAGAATATAGAATAATTGAAAACAGTATCCCACAAAAAGGGAAATATTTAATAGCCTGTGACATTGAGCATTAGACTCTGTAAAATTAATACATATGAAGTTTATTATAAAAATATGTGTGAACATGGGAGAGACCACATGGGCCCCCATATGTGAATGTGGAGACCAGAGGTTAGCAGGTGGTGGGGTGGGGAAGATCTTCCTATATACTATACCACCTTATTTTTGAGACAGGGTCTCTCACTAAACATGGAGCTCTCTGATGGGCTGGACTGGCCATTAATTCCCCTGAGATCATCCTGTCTCTATCCACCAGTGCCAGGGTGCCAGAGTGCCAGGGATGAGATTCTCCTTCTTGCAGACTGAGCACTTTACCCACTGAGCCATCTTCCCAGACCTCTGTTTAAAATATGTACATAGAAACTTCAAGTAAAGGGTCCAGCATACTGAGAAGAACCCTCATGCTGAAAATACACTTTTAAAAGCCAGAAGGAGCTAGAACAGGGATATCTAACAGCTCTGGGTAGGAAGACTCAGGTCGTTTTTCTTCTTTTTGCCATTTGAATTTTACATGTGTAAGGATTTCTTTTACATCAAAATAAAAGGTTTATCTTTTTGTAGATGAGTGATAATTAGAAGTTGGAAATGGGGAAGAAGATGGGGGTTGATGTGTAAATTCCAGCCCCTCCCCTACCACGGGTCATAATAGGTTCATCAACAGCTTGAAAGGCTAAAATAAAACTTAGAGGCTGAGAGATAGCCTTGTGTGTAAGAATGCTTTCCAAGGAAGCAAGAAGTCTTAAGCTCAAATTTCTAGTACCCATGGAAATGCTGGCCATGGTTGTGATGCTTTTAACCCCAGCATGGCGGAGTGGGGTAGAGATGGCTGGAATCTGGAAGCTTTCTGGCCAGCCTAGGCAAAACGGTGAGTTCCAGGTTCAGTGAGGGACCCTGTCTCAAAACTAAGATGGTGAGAGTGACAGAGGAAGACACATGGTATCCTCCTCTGACTCTCCTGGCACACCCATGAGTGTGCACCCCTTCACACACACACGCGCACGTACAAAGGAGAAGAAACTTTATTTTAGGTAAAATACACAAATGAGGGTAGAAAAGCTCTTCAATGAGTCTTTGGTCAAAGTAAGGTAAGCAGGGGACCCTAGGTTGAACAGTCATGTCCAAACTCCATTGGCTTCCTAAACCTGTCCATTGAAACCCACTTGAGAGAGATTACTCATCACTCAGAGACACGTGGCCGAGTGACCCCCTCTTCTGTCACATGCCCTTGGAGAAGACTCAGGATGTTTGTAATTCCCCAGATCACTTTCTCCTCAAATACTTTCTGCCTCTCCTCTTAGCCTTCCATCTTGCTTATGTGCCCATGAGTAACCAGGTTTAGAAACTGGAACTGGTTTCTCCGATAGTGCTGCCTGGTTTCCAGGGCACAGACACATGAACAAAGAAGGTGGCAGAATTAAAGTCAATATAAACAAATCTACATGGGCCAAGTGTGTATGTATTGACTTCCTCTGTTGTTAATTTCAGGGGCAAGAAGGATTCCCTGGAGAAATTGGGCCGAAGGTATGTGCACTTCACAGTCCAGAACCAGGGACTGTGTCTTAGGACAATTAATGAAAAATAAATATTCTACCACAGGGTGGGGTAGCATAGGAAAGAGACAGGTTGCTCCCATCAAGTTATAATATGAACTGGTTAGGAATATAAGAACTTTTAAAATATTCCACTTCAAGTTTTTTAATTTATAGGTAAAGGGAGAAAGATGACCCTTTTGAAAGTTTTCTCAAATATTCTCCTTCCCTTATTTCCTTATTTTTTAAGCAGTGGTTCTCAACCTTTAATACAGTCCTCATGTCATAGTGAGTGACACCAATCATAAAATTATTTTCACTGTTATTCATAACAATTAAGGATTGTAAATATCCCATGTTTTCTACTGGTCTTAGGCCATCCCTGTGAAAGGGTCATTCAGCCTCCATAGGGTCAGGACACACAGGTTGAGAACCGCTGGCTTAAGGGGAAGGAAAATGTAGAGAAATAAACCAGATGATGAGGTGTTGCCTGGCTTGAGTTTCCCCAGTGTGTTTATAAAAGATGCTGTCATGTGACAAGTCAGCAGTGATAACCTCCACCTTGATGCTTTCAGTTTCTCTGGAAAGTTGTACTGAACTTTGTAAATGTCAGGTCCTACATGAGGTAAGGTCAGAAGACCAAACAAAAGGAGCCCTTGGTTCTCCAAGGAGCCCGAGGTTTGGTCTGGAAGACTGAACTGTGAGCCAGTAATCAGACGGTATGCTGTGGAGAGAGCCACACAAGGCAAAACGTTTATGGCTTTATGTCTGAGTCAGTTTGCAAATATAGATGTGCCTCTGGGACCTATGTATTTGATTTCAATATAACTCTTAATTTCATTTTGATTATTTATTTAGGGTGAGACTGGGGATCCTGGGGATCCAGGAGAGGCTGGTCCCAAGGGAGCCAGAGGTAGAATGGTAAGCTGCCCATTCAGAGGATAACATCAGATACTGTGTGTGGATGTTTGGGGCAGGGGGAGAGAGAGAGATTATGTTCATATGTATGATGAGTGTGTGTGTATGCATACATGCCAGGTGCATATTCATGTATGTGTGCATATAGAGACTAGATATCAATGTTAGGTGTCTTTTTCAATCGTTTTTCATGTTTTTTATATTTAAAAAATTATTCTAAGTATGTGAGTGTTTGCTTGCATGTATATAAACATACTCATGCATGCCTATTACCCACAGAGACCAGAAGTGGGCATCAGATCTCCTGGAACTAGAATTACATGTGGTTATAAGCTGCCAAATCCAGCTCAGGGAGCTCAGGAGCCAAATCCAGGACTTACGCAAATGCTCTTCACTGCTGGCCCATCTCTCCATCTTATTGTTTAAGATGGGGTCTCTCACTGAACCTGATACTTACCAGTTCATCTACACTTGTTGTATGTTGAGCAGGCTGCATCCTGCCGCCCGGCTAGCTTAACTCCGAAGTAATCACGCGGAAATTGTATTAATTAAATTACTGCCTGGCCCATTAGTTCTAGCCTCCTATTTGCTAACTCTCACATCTTAATTCAACCCATTTCTAATAATCTGTATGTCACCATGAGGTTGTGGCTTACTGGGAAAGATTCAGCATGTCTGACTCTGGAGACTCCATGTCGGCTCTCTCTGCCTGCCTTCTTTCTCCCAGTATCCAGTTCTGTCTTTCCTGCCTACCTAAGTTTCTGCCCTATCAAAAGGCCAAGGCAGTCTCTTTATTCAACCAATGAAAGCAATACAAATACAGAAGGGCCTCCTACACCATACACTGATTGGTCAGCAAGGCCCAGGGAAGGGAGCCTGCTTCTGCCTCCTGGTTCTGGGGTTATAGGTATGCACCACTGTGGACAGCTCGTATATGGTGTTAGGAGTTAAGTCAGGTCCTCATCTTGCACAGCAAGCACTTCATCAACTGAGCCATCTCTTCAGCCCTCAACTCCCACTACTTTGGCGGATCCTCTTTTGTGTTAATGGTCATTAGCATTGTTACCTATTAAAACAAAAACAAAACAAATTTGAAAATGTGTGCAATTTTGGCTAAGGTCTACATGTGGAGTGAAAAGTAGACCTGGCACTCCTCTCCCATTGCCACCAGGAAGGCAACGAACAGTTTAGTGAACAAATTTGTTCATTCTGTGGTCAGTGTATCATTCTTAACCATGGAAATAAGATGTTTTAAAGGAATTTCTGTGATCCAAAGCAGGTTCTTGTACTGAAAAAATTATCAGTTTAATCCAGTCTTCCTGGCAGACCTGATGAAGACTAATACCCATTAACATCTTGCTTTTATTATCAAAGCTTTTGCTGAACTGCTTTTAATAAGGTGTCTATTAAAAGGTCCTCTCCTTGCTTGCCAGGTATTTTCAGAGTTTTGCGATATTTCTGGGTGTCAAACTGAACATGTCTTTATAAGTTTATGGGAGAGTTGAGTATTACCTAATACTTTGACATTAAACACAACTCTCTGGCGTGTGCCACAGGAGTCAGTCACCTCAGGTTATAGATGGTTAGAAATGTAGGTGGTAGCACATGCCTTTTATCAGTATTAGGAACACACAGACAGAAGGATCTCAAGCCCAAGGCTATCCTGGGCTAGATAGTGAGCCCGATGTTTGGTAAAAAGAAAGACCCCAGCCCTCTGACACCCCTATATCCAAAGAGGCTGGAATGTAATATTGAGTTGGAAGTGTCACCCCAGCCTGACAAGCACTTGGACTCCTACTCCCAGCCTGCCAAGCGCTGACCCCTCCCCCAGGGAGGGTCAGGATCATTCCTACAGGGTATTTAGGCTTGCACTGAAAAAAGGAACACGTGATTTTGGGTTTGCACATGCAGCTCCCTCTGTCTCCCCCCCNTATATCCAAAGAGGCTGGAATGTAATATTGAGTTGGAAGTGTCACCCCAGCCTGACAAGCACTTGGACTCCTACTCCCAGCCTGCCAAGCGCTGACCCCTCCCCCAGGGAGGGTCAGGATCATTCCTACAGGGTATTTAGGCTTGCACTGAAAAAAGGAACACGTGATTTTGGGTTTGCACATGCAGCTCCCTCTGTCTCCCCCCCNCATGCTCCTGGCCACCTGGGAATGTGCCATTTATTAAACACGGGCATTTGATTTGGTCTAATCTGATTTAATTGGAGTTCTTTGTGTTGGTGGAGTGGCTCATATTAATATTTTTCTTAACACCCATGTCTCCAGAGAACAGAAGAAGAGATATAAAAAAGGATGGAACACTTGAATTTATTGGTTTTAGATCTGTTTAACTGAGATTTTTATTGTCATGAGCCACTCTTAGGTCAACTGTTACTGCAACTTAAATAAAACTCAGGAGTTAAATATTAGGGAAGACAGAGAAATGATCACCTGCTCATTTTCCACATTCCCTGATCAAAAAGGCCCACACATCTCCCTCGCCTCTCCTTATTCCTTCTGTGTGTCCCTCTAGCTACCCCTGAGTCATCCAGAAAACTCTATGGTCCACTCTGGCCAGCTGAATGTGGACTCCACACTCTGAACCAAGGTCAGACTCCAATGGCAGTCTCAGAGCTGCAGAGCTGAGCGCAACACAAATCCCCCCCCCCAACAAAACTGTCTCTCAAAGTCTTTGCTGGATAGTGGTGGTGCACGCCTTTAGTCCCGGCATTTAGGAGGGATTGGCAGGCAGATCTGAGTTCCAGGACAGCCAGGGCTATACAGAGAAACCCTGTCTCAAAAAAGTCTTTGCCTCTTCTTTCTGAAGAACCTTGATTGGGAAAAAAAAAAAACAACTTGTCTATGACCCTGTCCATGAGCAAGGTCTTAGAAAAACCCTGATACCAAAACACATACTTGAGATGGTTTTCTAGTTTAGTTTATCTCCACGGTCAGTTTTACTGTTAGTCTAGTCTTTCTCTACACACTGTAATAGGAACTTTATGTATAGGGATCATGATTGGAGGTTTTAAGGCTTCAAAACAAGGAATGTCCTCTTCCCCCTGCTGCTCTAGAGGGGTGGGGGTGGGGCTGCCTCCTGCTGTAATTCTTTTCCTCCTCTTGTTTTTGGATGGCAATCCTTTATCGCTTTGCCCTCAGCAATGATGAAGATGAAGATAATTAGGAAAATAATTGGAAAAGACTTTCAAATTAAGCCAGATGTCATGTGCATTGAAACATCTCTGGATCATTTCCCTTGGCTTATTAACAGGGTGCTTTAGCCTTGGACACCAGTAGCATGCTAACACGCTCAGCCATTTGTTGGGGCCCCTCCCTGTGATGGTGCATTCATGGGTTTTTAGTGTACTTAACCAATGTTAGCCATGCAGGCTCGGTGTCTGGGCCTCTGCAAATATGTTTTTGGTTCCTTCCTTGTTCTCCATGTTGAACTGTTGGAACTTAATGGTTTTTCCCTCTCCAGCTGCCTCCTCCCCCACCCCTTGACATGAGTAATATTTGGATTTGGAAATTGAAGTTTAAACATTGAAAATGTCCAGGTTTTTCTCCTGGAAGAGCAAATGTTTTCTCTGGAAAGATTTAGCCTTAAATTATGAAAGTCTGTTCAGGTCTCTTGGAATTATTCTAAGTTTGGGTTCACTGAATCTTCACCTTGATATTTTTCTTTTTTAAAAAAAATGTCTAAAACCCTGTTTCAGCTGAGTATGTTTGTATGTTTGCATGTGCATTGAAATAAAAAAGCAAAAAAAAAATTCTTCAAGTAGGTTTCAAGCAGAAACCTTGGACCTGAGCACTATTGCCATCTGGGGTTGGATAGCCTTCACTCGGGAGGCTGCCCCTGGGCAGTGTGGGCTGTTCAATTGTATCCTTGGAGCCTTCCACTGGACTCCAACCATCACCCGCATTCCCTAGTTAGAGCAACTAGCTATGTCTCCAGAAACTCGTCCTGTGAGGTGACAAAACCTCTCCTGATAGATGCCCCTGCTTGAAGAGTCAGGCAACATCTTAACTTTCCTAACTTTAAAGTGGCTTCCCTCTATCACCTTAAAAAATCAGTTTAAAGAGAGGGTCCCAGACTGTGATCATGGCTCACAGGTAGAGTGATTGTCTGCTGTACCCAAGGCCCTAACCTCACCCCTCTCTCCTCATCACAAGAGAAAATAGCAGTCCCACCCTCTCTCTACCTCCTATTTCCTTGTCTCCAAAAATTGGTTTTCATCATAAGTGATTGTTTTAGAACTGGCAGCCTGTTTGCATTCCTGCTTTCTGATGTTTGAGTATTAAGGTGAAGGTATTTTCTGCTATAAAGTTGGGGATGCCCTCTGTTAACCTCACGTTGATCTACATACTCTCTGAAGACGTTTGCATGTGCAGCAGGCCTGGTGTCCACTGCTGCTCTGCAGCCGCCCCGCACCAGGTTCTGAGATCCCCTCCACTCCACCCATGTCAGGTCTCTCCCTCTCATTCCCACTTTCACGCCCTCCTGGACTTCCCATCACAGAAACCTCTGCCAGGACCCTCATCACTGTGGAGAAGAAGGTTTGTTTTGGTTCCCAGTATCAGAGGATTCAGTCTGTAGTCATTTGGTTCATGGTTGGAGGCTCATGGGCAGAACACCACAATGGTGGGGAAGAGAGCAAAACAGAGGACTGAGGTTCCAGTCTAAGCTTTAAGGCATACTTTTGCCCTTTGCGTGACTTACTGACTTACTTCCTCGGGCATACCTTTGCATGACTTACTTCCTCCAGCTAAGCTCTACTTCCTAAATCTTCCGAAACCTCCCCAAATAGGGCCAGCATCTGGATACCAAGAGTTCAGAACAGAAGCTGGGGGAGAGGTCATTTCACGTACAAACTGGGCTGGAAATACTTCCTTGGAATTTTGAAAGCAGTTACGTTTTCTGTTATTTCTGGGCTTCTTTTGTTGCTTTGGGAAGTCCAAGGCCATTCAGATTCCTATCAGTCAGTGTTTTATCTCTGGAACCCCATAAGATGGCCTCTCGGTCACTAGCATTTCGATCTGCCATGGGTTTTGCAATCTGGCACATGGCCCATTTTTATCCATTTTTCCTGAGTATTAAGCAGGCCCCTTGGCCCTAGAAAATGCTTATTCTTTTGTTGGTTTGTATCCACTGGCTCTAGTGTTCTCTATTCTATATTTTTTAAATACCTATCATTCAGTGTAATAATATAGTCCTTTAGTTTATTTCTTATTGTATTTATTTTACTTTTTAACATCTCTTTGATGTTTTTCTCTCCTTTCTGAGACAGTTTCTTGATTTTATTTTTAATATATATCCTATACTTTACCTTTGTTGCTAAAATCTGACTGTTCCTTTTCGGTATTATACTATTCTTGTTTCATGATGAAGCATATTTTCTTATCTCTCTGAGGATATAAATGAGTATTTTTGGCCCTCTTTGCTCAACAGTTTGTTTCCTACAGTTTTTTTCTTCTGTTTTGACTTTCATCTCTCATATGTCTCAAGAATGAGCTTGTACATTCACATTGAGAATTGAGTACAGCAAGTCTAATTGGGAACCTGGAGGACATGATTGGAGTTTGTCAGATATGCATCCACTGGACAATGATCTGAAGGACCTCTCTGCTTAACAAACCTTCAAACTTCCTCTACCCCTTTCTGGGGAGCACGGATCTGGATGCTAGTTTTCTAGAAGACACAAGGGCAATGGGAGGCTCTCACTCTGTGCATATTTTCATTTGGTCTCCTGGTTCAGAGTGGTAACACTGGTTCTCAGCTCTACTGAGAGTCTCACTCCTGTTTTATGTTTGGTTTTTGCTGATGGAGAAAAGTGTATCCAACTACCTGCTGAAAACAGAGTGGAGAATTGTAGACTGATTTCCCCACTAATCCTCCTTATTTAGCCTCTTTACTTCCCCTCTGCTTCTGGAGGCACCTGTCTCTCCCCCCATGGCTCCCGAAGCTGGGCCTTCTGGGAATGTGAGATACCAAACATGCTGGTTCTTCTGCTGCCTACTCAGGATTCACATTCCTCAGATCTGCCACGCCATCTCACACAACACTTGATTGCTTTCCAGGCTCCAAAACACTGAGGCTTCCTCTTTTTCCTTGTCCTGTTGATTTTTACTCTAAAATCTATTATTAAAATATTAGAAATGGACAAAAGTATTCAATTTGCCTTCTTTTTCTCTTGAAGTTAAATGTATCTTTTAAATAAAATTAAGTCACTAAGTTTTGTTTTTTTAATACTGTCAATATTATTTGGACACTGTGACATAAAGACATTAATGATTCTTCTCCACAGGCCATGCTTTTATAAGTTAATTTTTAGATAAATTCACTTATTACTGTAAAGAATATAAATCCTGTAGCATTAAAAGCCTTGTGTGTATGTGTCTATCTGTGGATATGTGCATATGAGTACAGCTGCATGCAGAGGCCAGAGGAGAGCATTGGGTCCCCTGAAGCTGGAATTACAGGTGTGTAGACCACAACATGGGTGCTGGGAACCAAAGTAGGATCCTCTGGAAAAGTGAGTGGTGATTTTAACCTCTGAGAAGTCTCTGTAGCCTCCTCTCCAGTGGAATTCTGAATGAAGGAAACAATGTTGTTTTCTTCTTAAACAAAATCTTTTGTTCTTATCCCTTTTCCCCTTCACTTTATCCCCTGCCTCCAGTTTACCCAGAGGATCTTATCAATTTCCCCTTCCTAGGGCTATCCATGTGTTCCTCTTAGGGTCTTTCATGTTCCCTAGCTTCACTGGGACTGTGGATTGTAGCCTGGTTATCCTTTGCTTTGCATCTAATATCCTTGTATGAGTAATACATACCATGTTTGTCTTTCTGGGTCTGGATTACCTCACTCAGGATGATGTTTTCTAGTTCCATCCATTTGCCTACAAATTTCATGATGTCATTGTTTTTTACAACTGAGTAATACTCCATTGTGTAAATGTACCACATTTTCTTTATCCATTCTTCAGTTGGGGGGCAGCTAGGTTGTTTCCAGGTTCTGGCTATTATGAATAATGCTGCTGTGAACATTGTTGAGCAAGTGTCCTTGTGGTATGATTGAGCATCCTTTGGGTATATGTCCAAGAGTGGTATTACTGGGTCTTGAGGTAGAGTGATTCCCAGTTTTATGAGAAACTGCCATACTGATTTCCAAAGTGGATGCATAAGTTTTCATTACCACCAGCAGTAGAAGTTTCCCCTTACTCCACATCCTCTCCAACATAAGCAGTCATCAGTGTTTTTGATATTAGCAGTTCTGACAGGTATAAGACAATATCAGAGTCATGTTGAGTTGCATTTTCCTGATGCCTAAGGATGTTGAGCAATTCCTTAAGTGTCTTTTGGCTATTTGGGATTCTTCTGTTGAGAATTCATTTAGAGAGAGTAATGAAAAGAGATATCTTGATAGAGGGAGCCATTATGGGGTTAGGAAGAAACCGGGTGCTAGGGAAACTCCTAGAAATCCACAAGGATGACCCCCAGCTAAGACTCCTAGCAATAGAGGAGAGGGTGCCTGAATGCTACCATCTTCTCCTGTAATCAGATTGATAATTACCCTAATTGTCATCAAAAGACCTTCATCCCTATGGTAGGCCTTACCCTCTCTGAGGAGAGGATGTGGGGTAGGGAGGGAGAAGAGTGGAGGAACTGTGGTTGGTATGTAAAATTAATTTTAAAAATTAAAAAAATCTAAATGCTAGCCCTTTCTGGGGGCAAACTGCATTGTTAAATGTACACAAGACAATCATTCTTTCTGTCTTTCTTTTGCTATTATGCCCTTCTCATTACAGATATTTCCAGCCAATTGTTAAGTGCTTCATTGTTGCTATTTTTATGTGGTTGGTTTTGGGTTTTTTCCCCCATGGATTTTGTGACCTAGCTGTTAAGTATTTTCTTTCAGAAGAACCTCTCTGCAGATGCAAATAATCCCAATCAAACCAAATTAAACCGAATTAAAAGACACCCATGTTTAATAGATGACAGTACTTCCAGGCGGCCCTGGGAAAACATGGAGAGGGGAAGACCACGCAAAACCCAGAGACCATGTGTTCATTCTCTGGGGAGGGGGGCAGTTTAAACGCCTGTGGGAGTGTGGTCCTGGCCTTCCTCGGGGAGGGGTTACTGTTTAGCAGGCTTTCTTGACCCTCCCTAGGGAGGGGTCACTATTTGGTGGGCTTTCTTGGAGGTGGACTTTGGTTTGAGGCAACTCTCAGGGGAGGGAGCTTATGCCAGGAGCTGGGGTGAAGCCCCCAGCTAAACAATCTAGACTTTTTGTATTAAGGGGTGTTAGGGAGCTGAGGTGATGCTTTTGACCAAACATTCCAGACTTTTGGATAAAGGGGGTGCCAGCGAGCTGAGGTGAAGCCCCTCAACCAAAAATTTTAGACTCCTTGGATAGAGGGGCCTAGGATCAAGTCTGGCTACTTCCTGTGCGCATGGGGCGACGTGGGAGAGGGGAGAGCTGGGAGTTGGTGTGCTCATGCTCAGTGAGAGGTGTGGCTGGAGCAGCGTCTGGTTTACTGTCATCCTTGAGACCTCAGGCAGTTGTTTCTTGAGGGAGATGAGAGGGCAAGTGGCTAGGAGAAAAACTATATTGTCATTTTTGGCCCTATACATGGGGCTAGTCATGGGAAGAGTCATTAACTGCCAAAAAGAATGGGACAGAGAAGTGCCCTGGTTGTACAGGTGAGGCTCGGGTGTATAAGTGGGACACAAGAGCAGATAAAACCAGATTTTAGTTGGTAGGTGTCC
>LOJH01043159.1:1246-14049 GCA_001685095.1 Ellobius talpinus
GGGGGTTGAAAGCTAGGGGGATTTATGACACTGATTGGTTTTTCTGTGCCCCAGGGGTTGGGGACCAGGGTACGTCTCTGTGGAAAGCAGCCATTAGAGGGAATTAAAAGATACCAGGTTTGGAGCTAGTTGCAAACTGACAAGGTGTGTTTTGGTTTCTTATTTGGGGGAAGATACCTAAGGTCAAGGAGTATGTATATCCACCCTTCCTCCACACACACCTTGTAATGGCACGTTAATAAGGGGGAGTGGAGGGCGGTGCGGTGTGCCCTGCTGAGGGGAGCTCACTACCACGTGAGTTATTTACGGTTTCACTTGGGAGCTTTGAAACTGGCCCTTGAATGGGTGTTCTTGTGGGGGAGGGGCAGGGCAAATTACCTTTTCTTCGCTGTGATTTAAAAAAAAAACCTTTGACCCTCACATGCATTTCCTTGCTAAGCTTGAGTTGCAATTTGTGTGGGATTTAGTCGTCAACTTAAGTGAAGAAATTGTAAAATGCAGGAATGTCACTTCAGAGTTAAGAAAGTTAAAAAGTTTAGACACCAAAAAAACACTGCCACTGTAAAAAAAAAACAAACCACACACAAAACCCAGCACCAGTGACATACTTTGTGAAATATTTTGGCCTTTTAAGATGCAGGCACACCTGTTCCTGTCCCCGCTGAGTGGTTTGCTTTCCCTGACATTGTTAATCTGGCCCCTTGTACACAAGATGAAACAGTAAAACTTGCTAGTGGAATAATTATTAACTACTCCATCCGTTACCCTTTCAGGGAATAATCAATAACTTCACTCTTGACTTGAAAAGCTCCAAACAGAAATTCTACTCCTGTACGTCTAGAAAGTGCTTTAAAGAAAAATTGAATTAGCGAAACAAACAAGTGGCAGCAGCAAAACTATGAAAACCTATGCGTACCGTTTTTCCTTGTTCTGAGAAAGCAGTCGGTAAACGTCGGTATACTGAACCAGCAACATGTTGAATTTAGAAAAATATTGTCGTTGGGAAGCTTTAAAGCAGTAAAGGATGGCTTGTTTTGTTAACCATTTTTTTTTCTTTTTTGAGACAAGGTCTCTTCTTAGCCCTGGGTGTTACACTACTGTAGACCAGGCTTAGAACTCACAGAGAGACCTGCTGGCTTTTTCCTCCCACATCCTGGGATTAAAGGCTTGTGCCACCACACCCTGCCTTTCCTATTCTTATTGATTTTTTAAAGGACATCCAAAAGGACACCTTGCAGGGAGGGCATTGTGTGTGGGGGTGTCATTTGCCAACAACAGACCAACAACATCATGAGTCATTTTTGAAGGCAAAGTCCCCCCCCATTCAGTGCTTTAACTGAGTGGAAAAAGAAATTTAAAGTACAGCATTGCTAGAATGGTGGCCCCAGTTGTCATTTTTTTTAACCACCTTCACTTCAGTATAGAGGGACTGTCATGTATGTGAGTTCAATCAGGGTCCCACTGGTAATCTATTAGCTGAAAGCAGTAGGCCAAGTGTCGCAGGTGCTTGATGCAGGCCACATGGCAATGTAAACATTCGCACAGCACATGGTTGGGAAGGGATATCACCCATTGTGCTGGGTATGAATAACTCAGTTAAATTTCCATGTCCAGGTGATAACACACTTTTTTAGTCTTCAGAAAAGTATAGTGAGCTGGACAGAGGCAGGTGGATCTCTTGAGTTCAAGGTCAGCCAGATCCACATCTAGAAACCCACTCCTCCCAAAAAGAAAAAAATAGTGTACTTTGACCCTTTGCAAAGAAGTCCTTGTCTTTAATAGAGGTGACACCTTTTGGTGACATCTTGGGGTATCTTACTAATAGTCTTTCTGTGAACTAGTAGCTCAGGGATGCTCAGGAAGTTTGTGCTGAAAAGTTTTTGGGGTACAGGAATGCTTGGTGGGTAACTTGTGGATGAGCTGGTAAGTGTGTCCTTATTTACTTTGGCTGCGATTTCAAGTTACAGCCCCCTTGGAAAGCAGGGAAAATTTCCCCATCCCTATCTTTTGAAGCTAATTTTTATTCCCGTCTGGATTTAATGGAATATGTGTCATAAAGTCATGAAAGGTTTTTTTAAGCCCTATCTCCTCGTTTAGAAAATTATATTTAATAATCGCCAGAAACTTCAGAACCATTTTTAAAGGTTTTCAGTGGCTCTTTTGATCATGGTTTAATGAAGAGTATCCAAAAGCCATCAGTGTGATGCTAATGATGGTCACAAATGAATGTTTGGGCCTAGTCTGGGGTTTGCTTTTAAATGTCATTATTAATGTTGAGGCCTAAATTATGGTTGCACTTGGGCATTCAGAACCTCTCCTGTGAAAAGAAGGGCTGTGCTCATTGTAGAGAGGGGGGATTCACAGATGAATATAGAATGTACAATGTGAGAGAGCCAGGCCATTGTTTGTGTGGAATGTTGACAATGGGAGCCAGGGGGCAGTTTTGCCTTCTGCAGGAGAAGGGAACGAGATGGGAACCAGCCTGGCATTCATCTGCCTTGGTCAGGCATGGAAATTTGGCCAGCTTCCCTTCCTGAGTTTTTCTTAGAAGGTGGTCCTACTGGACTCCTAGGGAATGCATGCTTTGGCTTCTTAGCAATTTGCATTCTTTTTTAGGAAAGATTACAAGAGCAAATAGAAGCTTTTCCAAGAAAAGCGTTAAGAATCCAAACTTTTTCTCCCCCCCTCCCCTTTCAGATTTGGTATTAGGAGAATAATATATATGCCAGACACTGAGGCCACTGAAGTCCCAGGAAGGAGCTGTGTTTATTTTTAATTCCTCCCTGTGCCTTTAGGTACAGTCACTGTAGGGCCCCTTGGTAGCTCCTATTCTTTCTTAAAAGGTCTTCTTGCCTTCTTCATTTTCAAAGCCTTCCCTCCTCCCACTTCCATGTGGGGCCCACAATGGCTCAGGTGACTGGCATTCCTGGTACCTCGTAAAAGCCTCCATCCAAACTGTAATTGTGGGTAATTGTCTATTCCCAGGGCTGCTTCTATTTGGTGTTTAGCAATGTGCCGTCATAACTGGGAGGCCCCTTGGCAGTTTCCATCCATACCTAACTAGGTCTCTAGTGGGTGCTTAGAAATGCCCTGCTTTAGTTGTGACCTAACTCAGATTGAACAGATGACTCCTAGAGTGGACTGAAATGTCATAGAAATTGTGATAAAATGGTTGGCTTCTGACTAATGGGGCCAGCAGGCATGTTAGTTTTATAGGGAATTATGACTTCTGTCCTAAAGTAATAATAGAACTTTTTTCCCCATCCCCCAATCTGGGTGGTGGTGGTGGTGGTGGGGGATGTTAACCCTGAATACCTGGTGGCTAGGTTTGCCTTGGTCAGTGGCCAGGAGAAGCCCTGGTAAAGGGAGGGAGGTGCCTTTTATTCATTCTGCTTATAAACATCCTTTTTACTTGTAAACTACAGAAGGAAATATACTTTATTTACCCTATGTTATTTTTTGGGGTCTGGGCTCATGTTGTAGCACAGGCTAGACTTCCATTCATTCCTGGTTAGTGCCATGTAGTGCACCACCCCACCTGGTTTATGTTGTTGATCCTATTATTTATTTATTTTTCTGGATTCTGGTCAGAAGTGTGCTTCTTGCATTACAACATCCTGACTCACGACTGAAATTGCCTGGTTTAAAGACTTTGCTAGGAGAGAGCCGCAGTGGCTCTGTGTGTTATGGGAGGCCCTCCCTCTCAGAGGATGTGGAATACAGTGCCAGGCCTTGTAAGTTCATCCTCATTGTGGCTCTCTTCTCCTCATGCTTGAAATTTGGCCTCCAGCTATCTCGCCAAGCTCAGGACAAACAAAAACTTCATTATTGGAGTCATGGAATCCTAGGAAGTTTGTCTGGAAGGAACTAAGAGACCTGGCTTATGACCTAGTGGGGTACTTTGTTGTACTTCTTGGTCCTATTATGACAGTTTTAAAAAAAACACCTTAATATGGAGGCTAGCAAAACCTTTATGGAAGCAAGCGGGTGTAATAGAACCTGGAACTGTATTTACCGTGCCTCATCTCAGGGCCCAGAGGAGAGAGAGTACTGGGAGGGGTAGGAGGAGCAGGTGAAAATGACTTGCTGGAGAGAGGGTCCCTGCACCTTCCCTTTAAGTGAACCCTAGTTGCTGATGGAGAACTTTAGTGTGGTCTGCCCGGTAGTCCAAACAAAGCGTTCTTCTGCTAGTTCCGGCCCACGTCGGCCCGAGGAAAGGTGGGAGTAATGCCCCTCGCACCCTGAAACTCTGGTGTCCCACCTGAAAGCCAGGTGCGCAGGGCCGAGAGCGCTCTTAAAGCCAAGTCTCAGGGATGGTTGAAGGAAAGAAGTTAACGTTCTGAACCCTCAACCCTCACTTCCAGCCCAAAAGTGCCCTCGGCGGTCACGTGGCCTGGTATTACTCAGAAACCCAGCTAATTCCACGAGAGAGAGGTTCCTGTTGTTGGAGCTGGCAGACCAGATAGGACCGGACCGTGGAGGGCTGCCGGCAATGGCAAAACTTCAGTGACCACTGGGGTCCGAGTTTGGCTACTAGTTTCCAAACACCGTAGACCCAGGTGGCTGGATAGCTTGCCTGCCTTTTGGGGGAGGCTTGGGCAGGTGGCTCGTGTGGGTGCCATGGTCAGATACTGGAGATGAAAGTCATTTGGGAAAAATGATATGGAGTGCATCGGACATCCATATGCATATGAGTGTCTACAAGTAAGAATATTTTTTTTATCTTAAAAACAGTTTAACGAGGCTCCTGCGAACTGGGTAAATACAGTAATTCCTGTGTATTTGCGAGAAAGAACTACCGAGTCGCTTCCTCCAAGTCACGAAGGGGTTGTGTTTTTTTTTTTTTTTCTCCGCTAGTTCCTGCAGCGCAGAGTTGGGGAGGTGGATCGGGCCACCCGGGACTCTGCCTTGTGCCCAGCCGGACACCGGGACAACTTCCGTTGTCCCGCGCGACCTTCCAGGCGTTGAAGAGGGGCTGGGTCTGGCTTGAGCAAGGCCTCAGCCACACCTGGCCACGCCCCTGGGAGGGGGCGGGGTCTGGCTGGGGACCCAGGGGAAGAGGGAGGGAGCTTCTTCACGGTTTGGCTTTCTGGGATCCCAGGACCCGAATCGCACACAGGTGGCTGCTCGTCCCCGGGGTGCGTGCACCTGGAGGCCCGCCCGCCTGTCTCTGCGCCCGGGATGGGGCGCCTGACACCCGGAAAACTACCCTTGCCCACGCCTTTCACTTGCTAATCGGAACAGCAGGGAAGTCCTTAGGTGATGGACGTGGACCCTGTTTCCCAGCCCCCACTTCCTTCATCCTGCTGGCTTCGCTCTCACCAGCTGGCCTCCCTGGCGGGGATGGAGCTGCCAAGTGACTTTGAGAGACATTGAGGCGGGGAGGACGCCCAGTTGGGCTTCCACCTTCAGCTCTACTGAGCCAGGTGCGTGGCAGGACCTGACCCCACTTCTGCCCACAGTGATTCTGGCCTTTTAATGTCCCGGACTTGGATCGTGGTGTCTCTGGCTCCTCCAGTGAGGTTACAGGGAGGTTCCCGAGGGCGAACACCCACAGGGGCACTATGCTTACAATGGGCTTGTGGTGTTTTTCAGTGTTGTTTTATTTGTATCACAAACAGAAAATAGGGCTTGACACAAGTTAACTGCCGGGACCGAGGTCTTCTACCATTACCCCGACAGCTGGGGAGTTCTGGGGCCTGGGGCTTATGATTGGAGGTGCCTGGGCATTAAGAGGCAGCAGGATTTTTGAATTGGGGGTTATCCCTGGTGAAACAATCTGAATGCTTGGCTTTCTGTCTTTGAAGAATTCATAACCTCAGAACTCCTTGCAGCGTTGTTTCTTTTGGTAGAGTAACAACTAGAGAACATCTGTTGAATCCTCACTTGTATCTGGCTGTGACTGGTCTACACTAGCCTTTGAGTCTCCCAGGGTGGAATGATGGCTGACCGAGGAAGTGCTTTGAGGTGACTTGTCTATGATCTGCCCACAGAGCTGGGACCCTGAAGTATGAAAAGTTCACACTTCCTGGTCGGAGGATCTTCCTTCTCCCTGGGTGGAGCCTCCTCCCACTTCCCACCCCCCTTTGCTCTCTGCCATCAGAGTTCTGTGTTCTTCCAGAATTCAGACTTCACAGAAATAATTCCATCTCACCCTACCTCCACCACACAGGTTTCCCAGAGCTCATGGAACTGAGACGGTCGGCCTGTTTTCATTTTGTTCTTTGGATGATCTTTTCGTAAGAGTAGCACAGTCTAAAACAGGGAGTGCTTTCTGTAGGCTCTCCAGGCCTTTAAAAGTTTATTGCACTTAAAAACATTTTAAGTCAGTTTATTTTTGTGAGTGTGGGTGTGGGGTGGGGGAGAATCAAAGTGTGTAAGTGTGCATCACCACCTGCTGGTGGTTCATTGCACTTTTGTACTGGAGATCTAGCCTAGGGCCTCACACGAGCTAGGCAAGCACACTGAGCTTCATCTCACCCCTTTTCTCCCTAAGATGCGCAGGCTGTCCTTAATACTCACTCTGCACCTTCAGTCGGCTGAGTATCTAGGGTTCCAGCTGCTCAGTCTCCTCTGCACTTTAAAAATAACACTTATTTTTATTTCATGTGTATGGGTGTTTTGCCTGCATAAAGTCTGTGCCCACAATACATGCAGAGGCCAGAAGAGGGCATCTGACCCCCTGGAACTGGAGTTAACAGATGAGGTTTGTAGCTGTTACCTGTGCGTGCTGGGAATTGAACCTAGGTCCTCTGGAAGAGCAAGCAGCAGCCTCTTAACCATTGAACAATCTCTTCAGCCACTCTTTGCTATAATTTGAAAGTGACTCTTCAGGCCTGAGAGGTCTCTGGGAGCTTGTGGCTGTGTGGATAGAATTCTCTCTGGATTATAGACTCACTGTGAACTGTCTGCCCCACTCCCTAAAATCATGACCCCCAGGATGACAGCTAACTGCTAGTACTTAAGGACAGGCATCACTCTGTCAGTAGTTAAGACTTAAATTCCCATTTTGTAGGCTGGGTTAGCATGGTCTCAAGTCTCCTCAAAGCAGGCACTACCATTCTAGGGAGTACCCTTGGAGGGGTGGCTTGATTGGCATGAACCTGACACTCCACTGTTCCTCAATTTCTGCATATAGATCCTTGGAGGAAGCTGGGCAGGGGTCTACCCACTCCCCTCCCACAGGATGGGATGGTCTTTCTGCTCAACTCCTGTAAAACCAGTACAAACTTCTTTCAAGGAAGTTCTAGGTTACAGTCTTGTGTTTGTGTAAAGCTGGCCTTAGTCAGGAATCTGAGTGAATTCTCCAGAACAAAAGGATTAGTCTTATTTTCAAAGTGGCTACCAGAACTGAAAGGGAATGGCACGAAGTTGGGTGTGTCCTAAAAAAAAAATCCAGAGCCTAGCCCCGCCCCAGTGGTGATTAACTCACCTCAAAGGCACCCAAGGCAGGAGCTCTGGACCTAAGGTCCCCTTATGGTGGGGATTTTCCTGAAAAACAGGCTTTCATTCAAAGAGTACCTTCCTGCTCTGCAGCCTTTTCTACCCTGTGGAGAACAGGTGTGGGCCTGTGAGCCAGGGAAATCCCTTTAGTTATGCTGGGGAGGGGTATGATCCTGAAAGAGTTGGGGCTGGGGACACAGTAGGTTGGACCCTGAGGGAAACCTGTTGGAAACAAATTATTCTGTTACCCTGGTGTCCTGGCCCTGCTCCAGCTTGGGTAATGATTATATTACTGTCTGTTTGAAGGTCCCCTTCCCCCCAGCTTTCAGACAGACCTCCATTTTGCTTTTACAGAAGAGGTCAGTGGCACGGTAGGAGTTCGTATCCTGTGTTGGCTTTAACTGTGCAGGTAAAGGTGATGGATGGCACGTGAGAGGATAAAAGCCCCCTCTTTAGACGGTTTGCCTTGGAGGTGGGCACAGCTGAGTCTTGCAGATAGCTGAGCACAAGTATGCTCCCCTGACTTCTGTGGTTCTCCCAGCCTTTGCTGGCTGACTGCTGCATGCAATCTCCTTATGGGTGGTCATTCCCTGACAGCCACAGTTTCAGGTGGGTCTGGGGTGCAGGAAGTACGTACCCCTGGCTTGTTTCAAGGCTTCAGGAGTCCTTTGCTCTGCAGAAGAGCCACGGAGGCTGGCACCTATGTTAACTCCCTCACCACAGGGAAGGTGCAAGGGCAGATGATCTGCCCACCGTGGAGGGGGCACCCTAGTCTCCTGGTCATCTATCTAGTTTTCCCATCCTGTGTGTGTACAGTTCCTTTTGTTTTCTTTGGTCTTTCACAGCATTTTTGATTTGGGGATGAAGACTCCTATCCCTTACCCTTGAAGCATCCTTTCATTTCTCAACTAAATGGAGGATTAAGAATGTGATATAAACTGTGGGCCACACACCTTTAATCCCAGCATTCAAGAAGCAGAGGCAGGCAAATCTCTTTGAGTTCCAGGGCTAGCCTGATGTACAGAGCAAGTTCTAGGACAGCCAGGGCTGTTACATAAAGAAACCCTGTAACTGTCCTGTCCCTTGAAGAGACAAGCCCTGCCCATTCCCCCCCAAGGCAGGCAGATTTTCCTGCCTTCAGTCCCGAGTGTCCCCCCTCTCTGTTTCTCTCTCTCTCTCTCTCCCTCCCTCTGCTCTTTGCCCACCTCCCTTTCTCCCCTTTTCCTTACCCCTCCATAACCCACTAAATAAATACCCACTTCCTCTGCATGGCGTGCCTACCCGTGTCTCACCCACCACACAGCCTGGGACTTACTCCCTGCCCGGGACCAGCTGCCTATGAGCACCTGTGGCATGGTCTCATGGCCCGCTTGCCCACTGCCGCCCCTAGGGAACCTGCAGCATGACAAACCCTGTCTTCAAACACAAACAAGTGAGATTCTCTCTTCTTGAGTATGCTGGTCATCCGTTTCCTTCTTAAAGTGGTCAGGTGTACCACAAGTTACTATCACAAACCCATTTGAGTTTGCTTTTTTTTGTTTGGTTTTGTTTTTGTTTTTTGTTCCCACCTTAATGACTGGGAACTTCTCATAGCTGAGTTTGCTGTGTACAGGGATCATGGGGATATAGTGATCCTCAGTTGACTGGGATCTGTTCATGTATGAGAGGCCTGTGAACTTAAAAATGTGAGTTCATAGCTGTTAACGCAGAAGGAAGCTTAGAAAGCGACTCCCTAACTCACATCATCTAGAGCAGCAGGGTCGGGCTTGAAGCTTGCATTCCAGAAGGTTTTCAAACTGGTGATGCATGAACTCTGCCCTGGGGACCCAGCAGCTCATGTGGTGATCATGGTGGGCCTTGTACTGTATGGAGGACAGTGGTTCTCAACCTGTGGGTCAGGACTCCTTTGACAAACATTTCTCCAGAAATACTTACATTAAGATTCATAGCAGTAGCAAAATTACAGCTAGGAAGTAGCAACGAAAATAACTATGGTTGGGGGTTATCACAACGTGAGAAACTATATTAAAGGGTCGAAGCATTAGGAAGGTTGAGAACCCCTGAGCTAGCAGGATGGTTTAACTTTCTCTAGAAGACATGTGGTTGGAAAGGAGAGACACTCTTCTACAACTTAGTAGAAGCACCAAGATACACAGGTAGACTATTCTAGAAGGTGTGGTGCAGATGAGACAGAAAATGCTAGAGCCCTTCCCGAATTTACATTTACTGAGCCCTAAAAGGCTTCGGTTTCTGAGTATGTAGAGTACAGGTATTGTTACACCGTCCCGTGAGATAATGTTTGTAAGTGCTCAGAACAGACTGGAACATTGGCTTGTTATGTCAAACAAAACAAAACCAAACCGTAAACTAACCTGAACCTGCCGCTCTTGTGCTAAGGAGGCCCGTTGTGCCCTTCACAGAGGGTGGATGTTGTCCCCACCAGGTATCCAGGGGGTGGAAGGGTCTGGAACAGCGGAGAGAATCCATGGGCTCAGGACTGACTGGGAGCCATTATAGAAGGATTCTGACCAGCCTAGGAAAGGACACTGGGGTTGGTTTGCTTCTCATTGGTTCCTGGGGTCAAAGTGAATGAACACGTTGTTTTTAGACACTGGCACGTTACCGCATATTTGTTAAGTCCAAGAAATGCCTAGTAAAAATATTCATCTGTAATTGGAGACCGATTCCTTTTCCATGGGAAATAAATTGGCAGTCCTGGACAGCCAACATTGGGGCCATGCCTGGTCTAGCCTGCTGAGAGAAATGTCCCCGGATTGGATTGTTTCCCCTGGGAGCCTAGCACCCCACTACATGGGGCAGGGAAAGCGGTCTTTTCTGCCCCCGCCCATGCTGTGGTTGCCAGCTCTATGGCAACATGGGGGCCATGCCTGGCCTAGCCTACTGAGAGAAATGTACCCGGGTTGGATCGTTTCCCCTGGGAGCCTAGCCCCCCACTACATAGAGCTGGCAACCACAGCATGGGCAGGGCAGAAAAGACCGCTTTCCCTGCCCTTTCCTTTGTGGACTGGCCTTTCTTAGCATATCCCTGGTCCCTAGGCAGGAGGGTCTATGCTGCCTGTGGGAAGACAGGTGATGGCCTCTTCTGTGGGTCATCTGCCTGGCAAATGGGTGTGAACTTGGGTTGGTGAGGAACAGCTTTGGTAACTGGATCAGATTTACTGGGGTAGCAGATTGGCTTTGCATGTCTAAGCGGGTTTCTGATCTAGGCCCTTCAAACCCTGGTCATGGCCCCCAGGGCATCTCTCTGTGCACTACCAGGTACTGACAAAAGCACCCATTCAGTATGAGCCAGGCTGAGCAGGCATGTCTTTATGAAGTGAGTAGTGAGATTCCAGTTTTAATCCTCTCTCTCTCTCTCTCCCTCTCTCCTCTCCCTCTCCCTCTCCCTCTCCCTCTCCCTCTTCCTCTCTCTCTCTCCAGAGTCTTGCTGCTTAACCCAGTCTGTCCTTGAACTCTTGACCTGCCTGCCTCAGCCTTTTGAATGCCAAGTTCACTAGGCTGATTCCAGTTTTAGCATGAGCTGCTCCCTCTAGGCAGTGCCACTCCTCTGTGCTGCCCGTCAGGTTCCAGGTGTGAGCAGTAAAGGTGTGTGCATGTGCTACTGTGGAAGACACTCTTTGTTACCTCCAAGGAGCCCTGCCTGGTCATTTCATGGACCAACAATTTCTTTGTGCTTATCAGTTCATGCCATTCAGAATTTCATTTGGAGATGGTCCTTGAAGATGCGCTTGGAAAACTGGGGTCTGCAGTGCAAGTGTGTGTGTGTGTGTGTGTGTGTGTGTGTGTGTGTGTGTATTTAGGCCATGCATGAGTCAGAAGGTCCTTCAGCAGATTATGAGAGTGTGGGTAAGCCCCTATGATGCTGATGCCTGTGGCATTGTATAGTTGGTTCTATTGCCACTGCGGTTTTGGTGGTAGCCCCAGAGGGAGGAATATCGAAGTTACAACAGCACTAATAGAACTGAGAATGATAAGTTGTCTTCTCACCTGCCTTGCTTGGGTTTCATGTAGTATTCTAGTTCCCTGCTCCCTCTGCATTGCAGACTGGCATGGGGGTGGAGTTAGGGTTCTCCCAGGAGCACAGAGAGGCCCCCTGGGTGAGTGCCAGGAGCCTTTAACCAAGGAGCCCTTGCTCTCCAGGTTGACCTATGCATGTTGGGTTAAGAAACTGGCTGTGGGTTTGGTGGTTTTCACATGAGTGACTCCTGCAGTCCCCAGAGAGGACCTGATGGCTGGGTGGTTCCAGAGAGGCCAGCTGCCAGAGCAGGGGGATCCCTGGGGCACCCCTTCTAGGAGTCCGTCTCCTGGGCCCTGCACGCCATCATGTTGGACAACCCCCAACATCTGTATTTTTAGCAAACTCCTCCAGGTGGTTCTCCCTGTAGTCAGCCCAGAACCTGCCAACCACACAGTCTGTCTTTCTTTAAACACAAACCACTCCCCCAGCGCTACACCCACACACTTGAGTCTGGTTATTGAACATTTGGCATACAAACGTGGTTGAAAGAAGGTTTTATATAGCTTGAATAACCCCCAGATTGAATGAATACATTTGAAGTTTGAAGCATGTATTTGTACCTTTCTGTCTTGTCTTTAAACGCCTCTAGAACATCATCAGACATTCCTAGGAACCTGAGAGGAAGTTTCGTGTGTGTGTGTGTATGTGTGTGTGTGTGTGTGTGTGTGTGTGTCAGTCAGTCTGTTACTCTTGGGGCTGGTTTCATGGGCAGATGGACTTGACATTGAACTGTATCTGCGCAGCAGTTTTTATTCAGATGAGCCTGCACTGAGAGTCATGCCACAGCATGCCAGCAAGGAAAGAAACTTAAAGTCTTGGCTTGGCAAAGTCCACTACGAGTATCACCCATCAAAGATGGATGCATGAAGTCAGCTTGTTTGTTTTGAGACAGGGTCTCACTAGCCCAGACTGGCCTGGAACTTGTGGCAGTCCTCCTGCCTGAATTACGCCCCACCCCCACCCCAGTACAGATAAAAGCCACCATGTCCTGTTTGGAAGTTGATATGCTTAACTCCTAGCTGATGTCAGTGTTAACATGTATGAATTATAGACACTTTCGCCTCTGCCTACAAATCAAATCTACCATTATCTACCTACCTGTGCAGATAGCATTGCCTGGTACATAAGCAGGTTTGGGAACAATTACCTTCTGTTTTAGAAAGGACACCCCAGCACGGGAGGCAGAACAGGTAAATCTCTGAGTTTGAGGCCAGCCTGGGTTACACAGAGAATTCTTGTCTCAAATACATTTTGCTTTTATTTTTTTCATGAGACAGTCTCACTGTGTAGGGCAGAATAGTCTCTGTAGACTTCAATTTAG